>JAGKTI010002292.1:0-17956 GCA_018397915.1 Birgus latro | reverse complement strand
TGCCTGTGTGCCCGAGAAAATTATCCTGAAAGTTCTACATTGCCATTAACCTGTTCCTTTATATAAAATTTGTACTTCATTATTCTCTCCTGTACGGCGATACTTTATTCCTACCATCTTAGGATATTCTCATGGTAGATTTGGAACTGGAGTTGATACTGACGAGCTCCATTTCAGCTTGAGGTCAGTCCTTTACGTCAGCTGGTGGCGGCCTTGTCATCGAAGGTATAAAGCCAGTCAGTTTTCATAGGTACTGTTGGACGATCTTGCCCCCCCCCCCTGTTTATTCTTTAGCAACCTTCCTAAACACTTCCTAAAAAGCTTTCTTAATTTTCATTCCAGTTATGGATTATGGTATTTAGCCATGAAACCTGTTTTATCAGTACCACCATATATTGATTTTGCCATTGCCTCCACCAGCGAAGTTGGAGGAGGCTATGTATTCACCTCTGTTTGTCCACACAGTATCTCCAAAAGTTCTCAATGAATTTCAATGAAATTTTATTGAAGGGTGCGCTCTCCGAGTGCTTTATATTTTTATCTGTACTATCATGTGAACAAATCCACAGGCGCAGTTTTATTGTCACCTCTAGGTTAGGCTGCCATATTCCAGAACATTTAATCCTTTCAGGACGATGGCCCTTACCTAGAATATTTTCGAACAGGGGCCAGGGGGGAGAGGAGGGGTTACGTGTAGTCCTCAATAACATTTTATTACCAGGGCACTGATAGTCCTCGGCTGATGGAAGGAGATTCACATAACCGTCAGCCCCATCAACGTCCTCACAACAATAGACCACCAAACCATGTTGATGTGCTGTAGCTCACCCATAGACACACAGGATGTCCGTCTTCACACTACATTTTCTTTGAATTCACTGTATTAAGGTTATATTCAGTTCAGAAACCTTACCTAGTCCTTATTGCTTTATGTGCCATTTTGTACTTTGGCTATTTAACAGAGCTTAGAAAGGGCCTTTAAGAATTTAAGTTATATTTCACATATTTACTCCAGTATTTGAGATTAAACAACTTTGAAGACTAAATTTTCACGGCTATCCAGATGCCATAAAAAGACATTAGTTTACTCCATTTCTCTTTACTTAAAAAAAAAAAAAAAGCAAATTTACGTCCATTTATTACACTAGATTTATATTTTAATTAATTACTTGTTAATGTACTCTGCACTCGACGTATTAACTCAAAACAGCAATTTTAACTCTGCCCTGCAACCTTTCAAACCTTATTTTAGTCTTCTTTTCAGTCCAGCAATTCCTCCTTAATTGATCACTGCAATCTTACCCGTCTTCACCTAGTTTTCCCACGATTCTTTCTATACGTATAATTTTCATGGATTAACCATCAACACCAATTTCGGACTTCAAAACTACCTTCTTCAAATTCATTGTCTTGTTCTCTCATAATAATAATAATATAGCAATTAAAATATTTATTCTTCTAACACCCAGTTTCAGTATAGCCAACAGTTAAACTGTACATTTTATTTTACTCATTCTGTAACTGTAAAACTTTATACAGTCAACCTCTTTACAGTGATTTACATTAAGTGTTCACAGCCTGGATTAAACTTTGGTCGCTCTCGTAGCGTTGTTGATGTCCGAAGTCCGACGCTCAAACTGAAAAAATAAGAGAACTAAGAGCCAAGAATCCTACCACCGCACTAGGATCGCGCCATCAGTTCACTGCCGCCACCACCAGTTTTTAAAGACTTCAATTAAGCCAAGCTAAAATATGGCAGCAGCAAAGAATAAATGACAACGTACTGAAAAGGTTAAATTGTATCGAACTCCAAGTATTTGTCAGACTATTGCATTAACTAAGCCATCACAGGATCCCGATTGTTAACTGAATGCACACACTATCACAGCCGAGCTGTGAGTGTTAAAGTCTACTTGCACACATCCCCATAAATAAATGCTTCAACATGTCTTGGAACAACTGTAGCATTTTATTTCACCTGACTCCAATCTGTCACTTGAGAGAAAGGGTCGCTTAGCACGAGAATTAATAACGTTTTACATTCGCTATCGGAACAACTAATACCATTTCATCTCACCCTAGACTGTTCAGCCAAGGGAGAATTTTAGGATCCGGTGTTAGATGCAATTCTCCCAAGTTACGCCTTACCTATAACGCACTCCTTGCCACATCCTGCGACGAGGCAGCAGCGTCCGTAGTAGCACTCCGCGTCACTGGAGCACTGATCGTAGATGCTCACACAGGACCGGTGGTGACTCTCTGGGTCAGGGCACTGCGGTCTGTAAAGATATGAGTATTAATCTTACTGAACGGATAGTCTGAACGATTAGTCAACCTTTTACACACTGAACCCGACAAAGTCTTATATTCATTTTTATTAAATTCTCGTTAAACTACTGTTATTTGTCAAGTAAAGCATCAAAGAAAAATTTCCTCTTTAAGGGTTTAACTCATTAAGACTTCGTAGATTGTATTACCCAATTCAAGTACCATAGCTCCTTTACTTATCTGACATTTTATTCAGCTACAAGGGGAGAACTAGGGGTGGTCTAGGTATACTAATCCTTTCTCTTCACTAGGGTGCTCCTAATATAAGATACTCTGGCACCAGCAAGGGTAAAAGGAAATCTAACGTCCTAGGGATGAAGAGAGGAAGTTCCTACACAAGCGAGCTATAGTTCTTTCACCTTTACTTGGCACTAATCTTTCCACAACACTTCATTAGTACCATATTCTAGTGTTAATCTATCATTGTAACTTAACAATCAAGGTAAGAATTTTAGGTAAAGTCATGTAAAAAGAAAGAAGTACAGGACATTATTGTACAGCAAACTCCTTGCACTCACAGACAGTCCCATACGTCACAGCAGTCCAGCATCCTCGTCACACAGTCGGGGCTGGGACGCGGGGGCAGGGCGGGGCAGATCTTTTTGATGTCCACAACGCCGGACGTGACGCACAGGTGGGAGATGCAGGGGTCGCTGGCATGGTTCCAGGTGTCGCCAATGTTGCGAGGATTACCTTCATTGTCAACGCACAGACTGGGGGGGGGGAACAGACACGAACATTAAAGTTACTCTATTGTTTTCAGACATTTACCATCTTATACCTAACCTACCAATGTTCATCGTTTTCATAGTTTTCCCGTAATATGGTTGGTATAGTTTTGCTTATAGTTTCTGTATGGAGTGATTAAGTTTACAACACTTGCTTGGAGTTGCTTATCTCACCTAAAAGCCCTCAGAACACGTTAAAAAGAATCTTAATTCCTGGTACAGTTTCCATTCTGATAACCCGAGGACAACAACTCCAGGATCTACTGTACCAGTTTAATATAAATGAAACCAAGTGAAATTACTCAAGTCAGACAGTCTCAAATTTTTATTTTACCTTCTCCGGTATGTCACAAGGACCCAGTTTCTCACTAACAGCTTATGGATATTGATTTTAACAGTACTACCTTTCGTCGGGGCAATCCCACTCGAAGCAGCAGTTCTTCTCTACCAACGTGCAGCCATCGCGTGGAGGCGGCGGTACTGGAAGACAATCAATTGGGAGGGTGATAATTCCCGCGGATGTGCATCGGAACTTATCGCAGGGGAAGCTGGGATGACTCCATTCTTCTCCAACGGAACGGGGTTGCCCGTTCCGGTCAGTGCAACCACCAGTGCTGTTGATTACAAGCAATGAGTGTACAGTTTAGACTAAAGCTTACGCCAACTTAATCATGCTAAAGAGAAGATCACTTTTACCCTCTTCTTCCACAACCTTGGACCATGTGGCAGAGTGGGAGTATTACGGAAAGCAGAGCTGACAGACTTACAGCAGCAATGATTCATGTGTGGATTCTATAGTCTGCCTGTTCTAGTGAATCCGTCTCTTGGTCTCCAAGATCTGAGAAACTTCCATCGACAGGTAAAACAAGTTTTGCAAGAATCATTTTTTAACGCCAGGCATGCTACTAGCTAAGCTAATCCTACTCTCGACCTAGAACCTGAGCCGATGTTACCGTTCTGATTTATGCCGAAGGAGACCCGCTTATGTCAAAGGCAGTATACCCCCGAATACAGTTACGTTAATTATTTCTAACTGTAGTCAGGGACACCAACCTAGTGACTGGATACAAATTTCATTAACCTTTTCATTAGAGATCTTTAGTAATCGAGTGGATAAGTCACCCGATTCAAGGTGTGAAAAACCAACTTGCCCATCCCTTTGATTAGAACAGATTGCGTTAACGCACCTTCTCCAACCACACATTCCATCATGGCAAAAACTAGATACTCATTAGAAAAGCTTCAGTCAGATGGGTTTTTTTTCGTCATTATTACTAACGGATTTTATTCAGCATAGTTAAGGGGCTGTACTTGCTCCTATCTGTCAGGTCTGGCATAGTCGTCGGTTAACAACATTGAGAAAATATGTCAACGGAGTGAAGGGATTAAATGCGCTCTCAAACTTACGTGCATTTCCATTGTTCACAGCAGTCCACAGTGACCTTGATGCAGCCAGAGTGGGGTTTTGGCGGGAGTGGTGGGCAGGGCACGTCGAAGCTCACTATCTTGCCGTTCGTGCACATGTGGGACGTGCAAGGATCTCTCTGGTCTCTCCAAGTTGATCCTTCCTCGTACGGCACTCCATATTCGTCCACGCAACCTCTGAAAATTGGTAAAATTGATGAAGTTTGGGGACGCTGCAATTCGGGTCGTGCACAGGCCGACCTGGTGTATCGGGAGCCTTCCTCTTCTATCCTCCTTACACGTTTGTTAGATCTCAGTAAATCTAGCGCATTTTTTTTTTTTACAACAGAACCTCGTCATGAACCAACACATGATATCTATACTTTCTATGTACCCCTGGTGCACTTCGATTAAGTATTTTAAATACATTCAACAATATAGAACCTTAAACGTACATTGGCATTTAATTCTATGGAGGATGTTATTACCCCTAATCCTTCACCTAACAAAGTGATAGAAGTTAACCCTTTGATGATACGACTACTCCACTTTTCTCTTCCAGTTAAAAGCAACATTTAGCTGAGGAAATTCTTAGGAACCTTTATGTTATCGCCTTCTATCCAATTTAATCTTTCGTATTATTTTTCTAGTTTCCAGTCTTCATTTAGCTTTCAGGCTTCCACAGCAGGGCGGGGGATTGACACAGCCTTCATTAACCCTTCTATGCAAGAATTTTTAAGTTTCATGCTGTAAAATTTGGAAACTAACGATGTGGAGGTGAAATAATCAGTTTCAGATATACATAATACTCACGGGCACGTCCAACTGTAGCAGCAGTTTGGTTGGAGTTCGAGGGTACAGTCCGAGCGTGGCTGTGGTGGCAGGGAAGGGCAGGGGAGGCGAGTTCTCTGGATGCCGGTGAGGGTGCAGGTGAGCGTGAAACAGGTGTCAGCAGGGTCCTTCCACTGGTCTCCAACTTGTCTGCTGGTTCCTGTACTGTCCACGCATCCACTCTTGCTGCAGATTTAGGATTAAAATTATCTCATGTACAATTTCATTTTAATCAGAAAGTTTCTTTGCACCGAGATATTGTCTATCAGTATACTTATCATAGGCTTTTTCCCCCTAGGGAGGTAGCAGAGTTAGGACTACACACTCGCCAATGACTCATTCACAAACACATTTGCTCGTATCTTAGCCTCTAAGGGGAGAAGGGACTGCTCCTCACCGCATCACACCGGACGAGGAGTCAACTGCGCACTATTTAAGCAATCAACTGCGAATTAAAGCGGGGCCCTGGACCCAGTGTCACCCACCCGTTACCAGTACTGTGGCACTCCATTTGACTCATCACTAGGTCGTAAAACTGACATCCCAAACATCTTAAATGCCGAAAATAATAGGTTGATTAATATTTCTTCACAAAATGCTACAGGAATGATGCAGGGGAATATTATTTCAATCCATCATTGAGGTACGGGAAATAAGCTGCAAAATTGCTATCTCCACCAAGTTATGTGAATTAACAATATTTTGGTAGATATTTTAACTACTTGTTAGAGTTAAGCAAAAATGACGAAAAAAAGCACCACAGGGGAACTACTGCCCTGCAGACGAGGTGGAATTTTAAACTACACCCAGTACCGAACTCCTACAGTACTTACGTGCAATTCCACTGGTCACAACAATTTACTTTAACGCGGATGCAGCCGGAGTCAGGCCGTGGCGGAAGCTGCGGGCAGGGTACAGGGAATCTGATTATTACACTGGATGTGCACATGAGGGTTGTGCACGCGTCAGCAGGGTCTGTCCACTTAGATCCTTCCTCGTGGTGCACTCCTGCATCGTCCATACACCCACTGCGGCAGGTTACAAATAGTTCTTAGTATTTCTTAAGTTCAAGAGTAACATTCATAAAGGATCTTATGTTATGAAAAATTTAAACTGGAGACTGAAATTTATAATTACTGTTGCTTTTCATAACATAAGCTGCTTCAGTGAATAAAGGCCATTTTCAGTTTAGAATAAACATGGCTGCTGACTAGATTCTTTTCTCCAGATACATTTGGGTACAGTTTATTACCTAGGTAGGAGTGAGAGCTGATGGTGTTTGATATGCTTCATCCGAATTACAAAATCTTAACAACTAAACATTTGTTACTCAAAGCTACTTGGACGGTTGAAGAAAGTCTAGTAATTTCTAAATATCATTCAAGGATAGAACATGACCTTTTGAAATATCCAGTTTGGGAAAGAATGTGAGGATAAGAATTAGATCCTCAGTCTGTATAAATTAGTATTTCAAAGAATGGAGGCTACTGACAAGCACGACCAGTTGTAGCAGCAGTTTGGCAGATGTTGGAGTACGCAATCCTTGTGTGGTTGTGGGGGCAGAGAGGGGCATGGGGTGAGGTTCCTCTCGATGCCGGTGGGGGTGCAGGTTAAGGTGAAGCAGGGGTCGACAGGGTCCTCCCACTGATCTCCCACCTGTCTGCTGGTCCCCGTCTCGTCCACACATCCGCTCCTGTTAGATTCAAACTTTGGATCAATCCCCTCACGTGCAATATGTTTCGTAGGAAGGAAAATGAAGTAACATCACAGAATGTAGAAATGTGTCCGAAGAAGGAAAGCTTATTTGGCATTTTATCTGAATAGTTTATGGCACAGACATGACATCACATTTTCCTAACTATAGTTTCGCTCTAGTTAACTATGCGACGTGAGTTTAGACAAGCATTAGGTTAAAGGAAATTGGTAATCCTACTTAGGCTTTTGGATCAACATAAAGTACTGTAGTTAAACAAATAGATTCACAAACGCCCATCCATTCATCCAGTTCTGTGTTACCCCACGAGGAGCGCACAAGCCCAAAACTAGGCTATGCTGTTCAGCCATTTAAGGAGAGATCACTCCTCTGAAGAGTATTTCAGCAATAAACCAATCACTCGTAGGTGTGAACTCTTGAAAAAATTTTTGTTGCATCTCCTAAGCCCACTATACCATAGTACACCATAGATGTGTAGGGCACTCTAGGTTCTGCTGCTACAGTCCAGTACGTTTAAGAGCAAAAGTCTCTTTTTACCATTATATGATCAAAGCCACTCGCCTCTTGGGGACTGAACTAAGTTGTGTAGCATGACATTTTCAGTGTTCGTTTCTTGGTCTGAAACGGGGCGCATGATATTAGTCTGTCTGTCCGTTCTAACCACTAGCAAGTCGGCAGCCTAAATTTAGCACACAGTAAATTATAATACACAGAGCAACCAACGCGCAGTTCCATTCTTCACAGCATCCCACAGCGACGCGGACACAGCCGGAGTGTGGCTTTGGGGGCAGTGTTTGTCAGGGCAAACGGTAGCTGACGATGCTGGTCTTTGTCCACAAGCTGGTCGGGCACGGGTTGTCAGGGTCTGGCCACCTTTATCCTTCCTCACGGTGCACTCCTTGTTTATCAAGACACCCAACGTGGGAAATTTTACCAAAGAATCCTCATTTCTTTGATAAAATTATCCTTATATTTTAACATTTCTTCATTTGTCATGTCATTGGACTGAAGTAGTCTACAATCTACAGGTATTAACTTGCAACAGGTTATGCAAAGAGGTACTGGCGCTTTATATTCTCCACCTAATCAGCCTCTCAATGTCTCATCTCGTGCAGTCCCAGTAATAAGTTTAAAACTAATAAACTACTAACGGGCATGTCCAGATGTAGCAGCAGTTTTCCTGGCGGACGAGTGTACAGTTCTTGTGAGGCGGAGACGGCAGGGAGGGGCAAGGGGTGCGATTCCTCTGGATGCCAGTGGAGGTGCAGGCGAGGGTGAAGCATGGGTCGGTAGGGTCCTCCCACTTTTCTCCCACCTGTCTCGGGGTCCCTGTCTCGTCCATGCACCCATTTTCCTGACTAAATGGACTAAGATTTAGTATCAAGGTCTCAATAATCCTAGTACTGTATTCCAGGTAATATAATACTTTCTGGTTTGTCACAGGAACCTGGGTCTAAGTACTGTCATGAACCCTCTCATTAGGCGGGTTTAATTATAGCAGATTCCAAACTTATTCAGCCGACTGATAGTCACAGGATCCTGAGAAGGTCAATAAAGTCCATTAGCCCTCATGATTTGGATAATTAGTACTACGCTGAAGCTACTACTACAATGGAAGTGCTAATGAGTCCTATGATTTAGAGTGAATCTTTCTTCTATTGACCTTAAAAGTTTAATATTTTTCATTTAACATCCCCAGATTTTCTTTTCATGATCTCTCATGCAGAGCTGTATTACTAACACTAGAATATGCTGCTAGTCAAAGCGCAGTGGAAAGGATGCAGATCCCAGTTACATATATTGACTAGTTCGCCTATCGAAATTTTGGTGGCTAGTATTTTTTTTTTTTTTGCATCATTAATTTGCGAATAGGCAGCGGACATGCATCAAGTGTGAAGTGGACGCAGTGAATTACACCAGCTTGTCCCCCACTCGGTGATCTGGTTAGAATCCAATGTCTTACTTAGGCACGGTCATAGTCTCAAAATATGGGTTTGAAAATTTTGCTCGCAATGTGCTCTACTAAACCCTTTCATGGTCTGGCTAATGCTACACCTTCAGTCAAGTTCATAGGAGCTGAAAAAGCTGCCTTAGTCCTCATACTGGAATAAAAAGCATTTCTACCGTAGCTGGTACCGATCAATTTTATTCTGCCGATAACTAATCAGAAGCCGGAGAGTTAAGCCTTTCCTTTCGACAACTACTGTATATTATATTCAGCTCAAAACTTTTCGAATAGAAGTTATTGGATGCAGTTAACCTTTCCCCTAAGAGCTTTAATATGAACAGCATAAAGTAATCATGGAAAATTAAGTACAGACTTAAGGGATTACACTACAGTATTTACGCCACTCACGGGCATGTCCAGTTGTAGCAGCAATTTTCCAGGTAGAAGGGAGTACAGTTCGGGTGTGGCTGTGGTGGCAGGGAGGGGCAGGGGGTGCGGGACCTCTGGGTGCCGGTGGTGGTGCAGGCGAGGGTGTAACAGGGGTCTGTAGGGTCCTCCCACTTCTCCCCCACCTGTCTCCTTGTTCCCGTACTGTCCACACATCCGCTACTGTGATATATAGTTCCATTAGCACGTCCTTCGTTACAAGTTTGGGATGTTTTCCAAGCTTTCAACGATACTAAATACCGAAAAACAAACAAAGCAGCTGTTTAGAAATTTCTGTAAATAGCATTTATGGGCCAAGATTTTTCAGTACTTTAGGAATTCCAGTTATTTAAAGTAAGCGAGTACTCCACAAAACCTCTTCAAATATACGACTAATTTTGCTTTCGACAGGCAATTTCCGTCGCGCAACAGGAAATATTTTGTTATAACCAGATTACTCAAGTTAATCTGTCTTGAGAAAGCAGAGGAAATCACTCTTAAGTTTTATCGCCCTCCTAGTTCATATTTCTGTTATCGTCCAGGTTTCTCCCCCACAGCAGGTTGGGTTAAGAGTGGGCCGAGATCCTACACAGAATTTACCCTCTAAATAACCCTACAGTTTAAAGATTCTCGTTGCATTTTGAAGAATTTAATTGCGGATGGCTGTTGCAAACAATCTTGTTTTTGCATAAGATTACTTGGTTGAGAAGAATCAGTTTTCTATTATCCTTATGAATAACCTGGCAGCAACTACAGTTATTAGTGAGATTATCGCCGAGGCCTAGGCTTATTCTGTTTTGAGTTTAGGTGGAGGTATCTTTTTAAAAAAAATACGACTATTCTGTAGCAATTAGCTTTCTGAAATCTGTGCAAATTGTACTTCAGTGTGACTACATTTAAGAAATTTGTAGAATTCCACAATTAATGGTCATAAACATGTGAAACTGGGTCGAGTGAATGGGCGTAGAGGCCATTGCTTCTAGAAAATCACTGAAGTAAATTAAATGGACCTAGTGATCTAGTGGGTTATGCTCCTAACCATACGAAGTTCATAAGGTTTAACCCTGATCGGTGGTTAGATAATTTCTCAACGCTCATGGATGTTTAACTGTACCTCCCTGGTCTCTTAGATGTCAGAGCCGTACCCTAGCCTTGGGCCTCACGCTCCTGCTGAACTAAAGGACTGGATGACTGATTAAATTTAAATAATACACGCTCGGGCTCACTGAACGAGTTAGTTCAAAATAAAACGACTAACAAGTTTCAAGTAATAGTTATGAATCTACTTACGCGCAGTTCCATTCATCACAACAGTCTACTTTGACGCGGGTGCAGGATGAGTGAGGCTTTGGCGGCAGCGTCGGGCAGTGCACAGGGAAGCTGATGATTGTATTACTGGTGCACATGTCGACAGTGCACGGATCATCCGGGTCTTCCCAGGTCGAACCTTCCTCGTAGTGCACTCCGGCCGAGTCCACACACCCACTGGAGAACGGTATCGTGTACAATACTAAAAAAAACAGCATGAATGATTAGGCTTTACCAGTTTAGCAAAATGGCACCTTTAACACTTTTTACATTAATTTCGAAAGCATGAGTCTCACGGGCATATCCAGCTATAGCAGCAATGTCTCTGCTCGAGTGTACAGCGTGAGTGTGGCGGCGGCGGCAGGGGAGGACAGTCTGTGCGGGCCCTGTGGATGCCGGTGGGGGTGCAGGTGAGGGCGAAGCACGGGTCGGCAGGATCCTCCCACTTGTCACCAAAGTTGTGTCGGATTCCAGCTTCGTCTACACATCCAGTACTGCAGCAAATTACAATTTAAAATTTGGTGGTTTAGTGAAATTTACAAGAAAATCAGGATTATAACACAAATAATTGTTCAGCTTGGGATCTGACAGAGGTAATATCGAACTATTACAGTTTGTCTCCTGAAGCTTAATAAAATCTGCATGTAGAAGTAAATCTAAAACAGTATACCTTTGGGAGCAGTCCCACACGGGGCAGCAGTCTCCTGGGCGCTGTATGCAGTGAGGCCGAGGTGCTGGGGGACACACTGGTCTTACTGGCCGGCACGTCACCACCCCATCCACACACGTACACAGACTGCACGGCGTATCGAACCACTCTGAACCCTCCATGCGAATAACACCGTTGGCCTGAACGCAGTAACTATACTCGGGCTTGCCACAGTGCTGACCTGAAGATTATTTTTTTTTTTACATTAACTAGAAATGTCGATAAGCTATAAAACCTTACAAGTTTCTGTACAAACAGGTTCGGCATAAAACCTTGATATGAACAATGGCATAAAGGTTACCAAGCAGATATTTCTCAAGTATGTTTTAAAGATGCTTACTCGCCCTGAATTCTTAAGCTGTGCACGTTCGTCCTAATTTAGGAAGGCACCGGTAAATCCATATTCTATTAAAATCCCCTTATAAAACTAACTAATGCTAATTAAATAGAGATGAAACTGCACAGCAACAACTATGATCAAGAACTGTGTGTTATCTTCAAGGCATACAAACTCAGATTAAATTATAGGCATAAATGCCCATTGTTCATGTCGAGAGATCGAGAAGAGAAGATAAGAGGTGAAAGTCAAATACCAAAGGAGATATAAAGGGCAATAAGCCAAGGATAAGACGGCATAACCTTACCATATGTTGGAGGCATAACCTTACCATATGTTGAAGGCATTTCCACAGGGACTATGACGGCAGTGACGAAGGGGCGGGAGGACGACACCCTAGCGCCACACACCAGCTTCGCGCAGCACTCCGGTACCCGCGAGACAATCTTGCCAAACTGATAGGTCTTGCCATTATAGCAACAATCTGGGGTAGAGTTAACAGGTGAAAGGGGTAGAATTTTAATACCAATCAGAGGCAGTTTTTAACAGGAAATGGCTATAAAATCGTAGTAGCATTTTGACAATATGGGGTAGAGTAAATAGAAGACTTACAGATTCTCAAGAGATGCAAAATCCTGGTATTAGTCTGGAATAAAGTTCATAGCGAATACGAGGCGCTTTAATTCTGATAAGTAAATGGCGCTTACAATTATAGAACAGGTGAATGGGTATGTAGTTGCCAAGTTACTGTCAGACTTACAGAATCACTAATAAACTGGTTGCAGGGTCAGTGGGTGAATGAGGTACACCATGCAGCCACCCCAACCCGTTCCGTCACGAACACTTCTTTTTAAAAGGCAGTTTCACCCAGACTGTTAGATTATGCTTTGATCCTTCCTTCTTCCCGCCCCTATCAGTGTTTTTAGTGCTCCCAGACTTCAAATCGGACATCAAAATAAGCAATGAAGATAGTCACTACTGTACGCCAGTCATACTGCACATTGTTAGGGAATGTGATGTGTAGCTGCAAATTTAGCAAGCGAATGGGTTGTGTAGCAGCAAATTTAGCAAGCGAATGGGTTGTGTAGCTGCAAATTTAGCAAGCGAATGGGTTGTGTACCCGCAAATTTAGCAAGCGAATGGGTTGTGTAGCTGCAAATTTAGCAAGCGAATGGGTTGTGTAGCTGCAAATTTAGTGAGTAAACGAGCATGCGCTTGTAAATTTGGTGAGCGAATGGGCTATGTAAGTTTCAAAGAGAGTAAGCGAATGTATGCCATATCATTACAGCAGTATAGAGGAAGGTGTATATGAAGGCTCCACTAATCTCAATTGAAACAACCCACAGCAATGGACGCACGCATAATTTATAAACCTACCTCGAGAGGATCCACGACAATCAGGACATACGTTGTATTTCTTGCAGCAGTCTAGGTATTCTGTCGACAGGTGGTCGTACACGCAGCACTCGTAGAACCCTAGGTCGTCAGGTTTCGGTACCCAAGTTCCGGATACTGGAATGTTTTAATTGGGCAAATAAAACCTATTATGCTAATAGGATATTAGATACTCTTCATTAGTCAGTCCTGAGAAAAGTTAATCATGAGGAAACTTTTAAATCTGTAAAAAGTATAAAGTTACTTAAAAATAAAGCATCTGAATTCAACTTACAGGTATCTTTAATGATATTATCGCAGTTCTCGGGACAACAGTTGTGCTTGGTGCAGCAATCATTAAACTCCCTGGAGAGGAAGGTGAAGGCACAGCACTCTAGCCCTTCATTGCAGTCGTCAATGCCGCTCGCTAGGGGGAAAATATGTCTAACATGAATTTTAAGTATATTTTCTTTATACAAAACAACTGGATTTTTAACTATTAGAAGTTAATACTTATCAATACCGAAACCTACCAGAGACCATCCGCGAAAAGAACAAGGAAAGGACAGCCGCCGTCAAGGCCATTTTGAAAGGAACTAGTCGAGGATCCGGTGGAAGACTCTGGAATAAAAGAAAATAATTTGTTAAAGTTTATACCTCAACTAAAAGTGGTATTTGCTTCCATGACTCCAGTCGATAATTTATTATGAATAGTACATCATATCTTTTCAACTTCAATATTGTTTATCATTAACATAGATAATCCCTGGAAAAACAAGCCGCAGAGGTGATCCGGAATCCAAACAGTGCTCGCAGTTTAATATTTAGCTGTCAGGCAGATGTTTGTTCAAAATCCACATTTTTCACTCTTCCACAACAATCAAAAGTGAAGATCTATTAAAAAAAAAAAAAAAGGCACAAGCAAAAACAAATTAACCGAAAAAAAAAAAACGCAAAAGTACACACCCAGCCCATTCGCAACCAAACCAATACACTAGAAAGCGGAAGAAACACACTGCACTCGAAAACCAACAAAACGCACACTTCTAACACGGGCAAAACCACACCCAACTAGTACCAACCATCACGGAAAGGCCACGACGACTGTGTATGAGGGTGGGGCGGGCAGAGAGACATCACTTCACCCCTACTGACTTGAACCCTCCTCACTCGCCCGCCTCACCGCGTTCGAACCACCAAGCGCCTTTTCTTTTCGACACTGCTTTCGTTTGTCATGTCGGGCGTTTTAAACTTATTATTATTATTATTCTTATTATTATTATTATTATACACATCCGCCTGAGCGTAGTTTTTGCCCTGATGGTGTTTCTCATCCTCTGCGTTGAATCATCCCAGTCAAGGGATTATAGAGATAGGTTTCAACGCCTTAGCTTCGTGGGGATTCTCTTAGCCGACTAAAATCACCAGTAGTTAGCGAGAGTAAATGACCGAATTCGAACGTGGCATCCAAGGAGTTAACCAAATGACGTTCAGAGGCTGAGTGAAAGATTCGTCAGGATTCAATTGTTCTGATCCACAATTAGATTTTTGTATTAATATGTCTTACTGTAACGTATAATAATTGCTACTGTTGAATAGTACTTAGGCTTCTGTGACTCACTCATGAGAATTCAGTCGTGTGGCGTCATCTGGAAGAGAATACAAGAGTTTATAAGAGGTATCCTGACCATGAGTTGTTGATTGTGGCAGTATCAACACACAGGTAAATACGACTCACTCTCAGCTGAATAAAATCGTGTAACGTAAGCTGGAATAGAAGACTGGATTTGTCCCGACCACGACAGGAGGTTAATGTTGACAGTATTAACAGTCAGGGATATTAACCAGCCATTTCCAAAAACAAATCACAGAGGAAAAGATTTTAGGAAGCCACCTTACCCGACAAGAATACGAACCATAGAAGCTAAGGGCCGTATTCTATTCCCGTCGGTTGAGGAAGCGCCGTGACCCCTTTTCCTAAATGATTTATTTTGATGATTATACTTTACTGTCCTCCTTTGTGTTACGTAAATTCATCTACTGTCGCTATACATTGAATAGATAACGTACAAAAAGGTATTAAGCAGCCATACTCAAAAATAAATCGCTAAGGAAGAGATGTTAGGGAGCTTCCTCACTCGACAGGAATAAGGGGCCTAAGTTTTCCATGCTAACAAAAATGCGGCCATAGATCCGCCTGACCTCTAGCGGCGCCGCACCAAAACACCACCATCCCCCTCACTGCGGAAAAACAGGTATTGCGCCAAGCCAAATCATGTGTCTTAAATTTCCTTTAGTTTATACGAGAAAAAAACCAAAAAACAAAAGATGGTTCAAAACGAGGGTGACTCACCACGGGGCGCACAAGCTCGCGGCCCCCCAGGTCCTACCCGGGGCCCTCCAGGATCTACCCGTGGCCCCCCAGGACCTGCCCGTGGCCCCCCAGGACCTGCCCGCGGCCCCCCACAAGCCCCCCAATCCCCCTCGGACCACACCACCACCACCCGTAAGAAAAAGAAGGCCGTCCCCAAGAAGAAATGGGACAAGGTTTCGACGGTGGCGGCGGCGCTGAGCTGCTGCCTCTGCTGCGTCACCACCGGCCTCATCATCTATTTCGCCGTCACCTCCAGCAAAAACAAATGAGGTGAAGGCCCAGGACGAGGGGGCACCTTCGGGGGCCCAAGAGGGGTCACAGCCTCCCCAGTGTGACGCTTCTCACTGATTTTCTTAACACTTTACTCTTTCTGTTTCTTACTCTCAAAAATGAACATACATAAGTTGTCTTGACGCTTTATTTGTTTCTTAATTTAAAAACACACACACACACACACAAAATGAATATGTTGTATAAATTCCCTTGATATTATCCCTTCCCCACAAAATATTACCCCTCGCATGTTAGGTTAAGCCACAACTCTTTCTTTTTCCTAGAAGTCATTTCCTCACCATCTGTTTCTTCCTCTTTCCCCCTCCTTCCGTACGACTAGGTGGCGAGCCTCTTAACATTTGTAGTCCGTATTCTAGATAGTATAGGAGGCTTCGTAACAACTCTTCCTGAGCGACTTATCTTCCACACAGCACCTTAACACTCATATATTTTAATTGAGAGAATATCGCCTTTATATCGACCCTCTTGGCACAATATTTACCTCGACTGTACCTCCATAAGACACAACTTTTGCCCTCCACTGTACTTCCTACACACCTGCCAGACAAAGTAAAGAAATAAGTACAAATCCTCTGTTATGTCCTTCTCAGTATTCTCCCTCTTTCTATAGCCATACACTCTCCTAGTTAGTTTCTCATTCCTCATTTTCTCCACATGACCAGTAAATAAACGATCCAGTCAGTCTGATCTCCTGTTAGTTCCCTAGGCCTGTAATCTCGTAAGTTAAGGAAGCTGCATAACACCTATTCCTAAGCGGTTTATTTTGTTTATTACACCTTACTGCCCTGTTCTGTGTTACATAAAACCTTCCATGTATCGTCACAGTATGCATAAATAACGTACAAAAAGGATATCAACCAGCCAAATCCCAAAGTAAATCGCTAAGGAAGATGTATTAGGGAACTTCGTTAACCTACTTCCATACCTCAATTTCTCGCACACTCCATTACCATGTCCATCCACCTTCTTGGCCTACCATGTCTTCTTCAGAACTATATCAGCTGCTTCCAAGGGCTTAAATGATGCGTGAATGAGTGTCTGGCCCATTTTAAAAGGCGTTCTGTTGATAGTTCTTCTTCTTTTGCAATTTCTGTCCTTGTTTTTTTTTTTTTTTATCTTACCTCTGCCCTTCCATAAGTGTGAAAAAATGATGGTGATGATGATGATGATGATGGTATTTATGATAATGATGATGATGATGATGATGGTATCTATGATTATGATGATGATGATGATGATGATGTCTACCCCGTTTAGTTTTTTATTCTCTCTACACTGCCGATAATTATTAAGGCGAATTATTATGGCATAAACAAGAATATAACGGGGTAAGGACAGGTAGGCTAATTACCTTATATATGACTCAGTGGGTCGTGTTTCAAGTGACTGGATATATCTTTGCACCTTTTTTTAAGCGATTTATTTTGTCCATTCCTCACGCATCTCCCTTTTTTATGTCACTCGCACAAACTTTTTCGAAATTTAAACGAAATAAGTACCATACAAGAAAAGATGGAGGCATGATTAGCAACATAAATAGCTAAAGTAAAAGTGCTACGAAGCCTTCTCCTACACCTCCTTCAGGCTGCCATCTCTCCAACTCACACCTCCCTCATGTACTACATTCTGACGGACATTATTAAACGGAACAACCATACTTACTGGAACTGATTAGTCTGCATCCCACACTACTTATCGCAGTCAGCAACATTCCATCTGTGTCAAGGGGCTTCAGAAATTATCGCTGAAAATAATAAATAAAAAAGTGACCTTCCTTTCCTTTGATAATTTAAGGCTTAAGAACAGGAGAGAATTAGAGAAGGATAGCAAATACAAACGCTTGTGTGTGTGTGTGTGTGTGTGTGTGTGTGTGTGTGTGTGTGTGGTACTTCTTCCTAGTGTTTAGAATTTCAATCATGACATGCCATCTAGGGAAAAAGTTTACTACTGGATCCTAGCCAGAGACCCCTACACCTCGGAAGGGGTTATGAGGTTAGGATGCTTGGAGGATCAGAAATGGATGCTTGCAGGCAGCCAATTGATTAACGTCATCATCATCATCATTATTATTATTACCATCAGACTCTCTTTTCCCACCTATGGATAGAGTGAGGTACACAGAACACTTACACACGTGATACCCAGGCGTCACATCAAACCATCCCCTTCACCGCGTTTAAC
>JAGKTI010002291.1:41817-69008 GCA_018397915.1 Birgus latro | reverse complement strand
TTCCCGAGATAAAATACCATATCGACACCTAGGCAGCGGTGCGACATGTCGCCATGTGCATCGCGACAGCGAAGGCTTTCTGTGGTGGTGACAAGGAGGCGCTGCTTGTTCTTCTCCCTCAGATTTTTTAGAAGAACGGGCTGCCGCACCTTGTCATCCCTCAGAGCTTTGCTCATGATGCGCGGCCTGCCCTTCGTCAGGAGTGTCCCTCCACCACGCTGCGGCCTTCGAAACCTCGCACAACACCGCGATGAAGGCTGCAGCTCGACGCTCCTCTGACGAGAGCAAGTACTTCCTCCACCACCACTACTTCTGCTCCGCCCCTGGACGCCTCGCCCTTGCCTACCATGCTCGTGGACGCCACACCCACCAGTGACCACCGCCTGCCGTCGGCGGCTTCGAGGAGGACCGCCTCTCCCGATCCTTCCATTCTTCGGGATGAGGATGTCCACGCCCCTCCTTCACCACCACCAGCTGCTCGGGCCGAGCCTTCTACTCCTGACGGTGCACCTGCAGAAGACCTCCAGGCCACTGTGGAGGCTCCTGCATCTCCGTCGCCTCCTCCTGCACCCAGGAAGAATAAGAGGAAGGGGAAGAAATTAAGGCAACTTCAGGCCGAGGAGATGGAGACAGACCTTCCATGTCTCCCACCCTCTCCTCCTCCCCCTTCCAATTCTTCTGCTTTTGACCATGACCTCCAGCCTTCTCAGGACTCCCGCCTCGACCCTGCCATTTTCTACGACTCTGATGCCTTCGCTGACGTCTTTCTCGCGGAGTTCAAGAGGAACAACCCTTCATTATATTCCAAACTTACCGCCCCAGTTTATTTTCCCAATACCTCTGCCAATACTCTTACGGGCTCTCCACCCTGAGCCCGTGCCACACCCGTGTGGCAAATCTAATCATCATCATCATCATCATCATCTTCAGAAGTCCGGCTACGGACCTGAAATACTATTGGTTAAGAAAAAAAAAATGCTCTGTCAAACTGCTTTGGTCTAACTGCACTTCAGGGGAGGGAAGATTTCAAAACTGCCTGTTCAAATAATGTGAGCTATCATTACACATATTTCTTTGGGAGAAACCTAATTTAAGATAAAACATATTGTTGAGAAGCGGGATTTGCTAGGTAGGAAGAACCGGAAGATTCTCAGTACTCGTATTTTCCAGTTACGAGTCAGAGTTGCCAGTTAGCCTGCTGTTTGTGAGTGAAGGTATTTTGTAAAGTTATACATTAAATTTTGTGCTCATTATCTCTATAATGGATTATTTATGTGGTTGTTAACCCATCATGTCCCGACCGATTTCCCACCTCCGATGCCCCCCAGTCCCGCACATTTTCGGATTTTTTTTTTTTTTTTTGGCTCAAACCTTCACTTTTGGTGAGAAACATCGAGAATTCATAGAGAAATCGCCCTCCTGAGGCTATAAACGGTGCTACAGGTGATGAGTCAGCCTTACGTTTTCCCTCTTTCTCAGGGTACCTGGCTAAAGAAAATGAATTATGGCAGGTTTAACTAATTCAAGCCACTTTAAATTACGTATTTATTTATTTATTTGGTACGAATTTATGTGTAGTACAAGACTATATTGGTTTTCTCACATTTACGTAGGCAATAGAAGCATTGTTCAGTCACCAATCACATCCACATTTGGCACCTTCCATTACGACATTACCACCTCATCACTTCTGTTTGTTTCTTGCTCTAACTTCCTTCTTTGTCCTCCACCTCAGGAATCACTTTCACCATGAATTTCGTCATTGGAGAGACCGTGGGGTAAAATGTCTTTACTAGTGTGGGGGGGAGGGGGGTCAGGTGGGGCCAGGCAGTATCCCCACTTGACAGCAGATAGAGAAAGGTCTCCCACATAAGCCTACCAAGAATCACCCATGAAACTTGAAAATTGTGCAAATTATGACCCTTGCAATTGCGCGATGTATCAGTACGTCGATGGGTCTAGCTGTGACAAAACGTTGCGACTTACCCATACGTCGACGGGACGCCTCGTGTTAAATTATGTAATTTTATTTCAGTTTTTATGCTAAATAATTTAGAGTGTTACATAATGTAAGAAAACTCTGGGGTATTTTGAATGTATCCAAGTGGTAACTGTTCCTCCTTCAAGTGTGTACTAGAACTTTGAACAAGTAGGGAAGGCTGTTTAAAGTGGTGGAAAAGCCTAAGGGAGTCAGTTTCACTTCAGTTTTAGTATTAGTGCAGTTCAGTGTCAGTTCAGTGTCGTGTGGCCTAGTGAAAACTGTATTGCTCTGGTACTTGTGAAAACAGTGAAGAAAGTTGGCAAACATTAAATGTACTTATTTGGTGAATAAAGACTGCAGACTTGAGAAGCCAGTGTGTTTTTTTTTTTTTACCACAGCTGAGGAGATCTTGTTGTTGCACAACGAATGGGTGACCACAGGAAGAACAATTCACTGGGCAATGTCTTTCCTGTACTGATTACTGTGTTGGAGCCTGTGGCAATGTGGGACATGGATGCAACAAGTGGTGTCAGGAGTTGCAGTCGAAAAGTGCTGCAGTGAGTCAAACCTTCGAAATGGAGGCAGAAGGTGTACGGACTAGAGGCCATGCTAGGAAGGAGGAGGCATCTCTAGTTGCAATCATGAAGTTTCTACAAGCACAAAGTGAACAACTATGAACACAAATTGAAGGGCAGAAAGAACTCAGTGAACAACTACAAGCACACAGTAAAGAACAGAAAAGTGTTCAAGAAAGAACTCAGTGAACAACTACAAGCACAAAGTGAACAACTGGTGGAACAAAGTGAAAAAGAGAAAGAGCGGTATGAATGGCTTCAAGAGACATTACAGGAGCAACAGAAGGAGTTACAACTGAGGATGCAGGGACAGCTAGGTGTTTCCATGGGGGAAATGAAAGAACAACAACAAGAGGTGAAGGAGGAAGTATATGCTGAGCTACAGCAGCAGCAGTGTGAGGTAAGCAATAATGTGATAGAGTGCAGTCAGCATCTATTGACTAGTTGAAGCATGTACACCAGTTAAAGATAATTAGCGAGTGAATTGAGGCTATTGAGAAGTCTTGCACTGCTGATCCTGACTTTAGTGTACAGGGAGCATATGAAAAAAATGGACAGTGTATGGTGAATCTTGATGAATCTCAAGCATCTTAAGGTAACATTACAAGGATGAATAATCAGAATATAGGAGTTTTGAGTCCTGAACTTATATTATGATGTCCCAGTTTTTATGCCCCAAGAGAGTGAAGTGCATGGCAATAATGGGGGTCCAATTAAAAAAGTAACCTTAGGAATTTGATAGCAAAGTATCTTGGGAAGCTTATCTTGTGCAGTTTGAGTTCCATGCAGATCAGAATGGTTGGGATGATAGGCAGAGGGCAGTGAAGCTTGCAACCAGCCTTAACCTTTTCACATCAGGTGGCACATCGACGTGCCACTAAGGAAATATCTGTACCCATGAGGTGGCACGTATACGTTTTCTGGAATTTTTCATACTTGTGTGCCAGTACTGGGGGTCCAGTAGTGGTCCAGTACCAGGAGGTGGCAAGACTAAGGAGCTGCCATTGCAGAAGGACTACTTTTTTGCTTATTATTTTCATCACATTCGAGAAGTATGTCGAGGCATGCGGTAGAAGATGTTTTGCTGCCACGGCAGCTTACTTGGATCTGGTGGAAGCGATGTCTGGTGACTCAGATTATGTTGTCAGAAGAAAGTGAGAATGAAAATAAAAGTGCAATTAAAAAAAACGCACTGACTTTATCATTATATTGAATGGCATACGTCTGGCAGTGGAGGAGCTCCAACACAACAGATTTTGACAGCTCACCACAGAGGTAATAATTATTATTTTTTACATTATGTCAGACATCATTTTACTCAGGAAATTATGGTCTGTTTTTTGGTGTGGACTGTTTTATCAAAACGATTATCTTTATATATCTCAAAAACCCTGTGTGAGGGACATCGAGTCCAAAAAATACAACTGATGTGAAAGGGTTAAGGGTGCCACAATGGAGATTAATGGACAGATGTCAAAGAGAGGAACAGTTACCAGTCCCTGGTAGAAGAGCTGGAGCACTGATTTTTTTTTTCTTTAAACAAGGAAGAAGGAACCAAAGGCCGAAGCCCGTAAACAATTCCTCCAAAGACAAACACTAAAACAATATGACAGAGAGCCAAATTCAAGATCCGTTCATTTCGAGATGCCTAGACACACTGCGTTTGAAAGACTCGAGATCACAGGAAGTAGAAAATACAGACAGAGGGAGACGTCTCGGTTCCAGAGATGACCTGTTGCATAAGTGAAGGACTGAGAGTAACGGTTACTCTTGCATTAGAGAGCTGGACAGAAAAGGGATGAGAGTTTGTTGCTACGTGCCCGTCGTAGAGGTGGAGGGATACAAACAGACAGTTCAGACCATTGCAGTAGCGATAGAAAAGAGATAAAGATCCAACAGTGTGACGAAGAGAGAGGCTGAAGGAGTAAGAGGAGAGTTGATGAGACGAAAAGCCTTTGACTCCACCCTGTTGAGAAGAGCAGTATGCGGGAAGCCTCCCCATGACATGAGAGTTGTACTCCACACACGGGCGAATAAAACCCGTGTATAAAGTCAACAACTGTGAATGGGTAAAGAAGGTATGGAGTCGGTTTAGGACACCTAATCTCTAGGAAGCAGATTTTACAAGAGATATGATTTTTTCCAAGATCAGTCCCTAGAGAATGAAATCCCAAGTATGTAAGGATGATGAAGGATTAAGCTGGATATTATTAAACATTAGTGGGTACTCCTGTGGAAGATTTTGTCAGATTAATACAGTATGTGTAAGAACTGAGTTTTAGATGCTCGGGAGGCAGTGGCTGAAACGGTAGTGGGGTGGCCTGCAGTCCTTATGGACCCAGGTTCGAATCCCGGCTGGGACAGGGAACAGTTTAAGGATTAGAATTTCCTAAAAAACAGACTTTCGTGACCTACCAGATGACCCCTTACATGTCCTAAAAATACCCCAGATAATACTGATACAACAGTCCTGGATGAGACAGCCCTAGCATGTACCATATTCAATATCGATGATGGGTGTTATTGTCGAAGTGGTGACAAGTGGAGGTTTAGGAGGACTACTGGGCCTTGGCATAGGTCACTACCCCCGAGAAATAGGCCCTGAAGCCTTTGCCCAGAGTCAAACACGTAAAAAAACAAAAGGCATATTTTTATCCCAGTCAGAAATATGAGCCAAGTCAGACATTAGGTGTGCCATAGCCTCATCCCTTGCTTTTTGAAGTAACTGCGGAGATGGACATTGCGGGAACCGAATGGAAAGGTGAAGAGTGGAATCATCAGTGTATGAGTGGATAGGGTTAGATGTACAGCGTAGAAGGCCATTGATGAAAAAAAAAAAAAAAAAGAGTCGGTGATAGGACAGAGCCCTGAGGAATAGCACTTTTGATAGATCTTGAAGAACGATGGCCGTCTACAACAGCAGCTATAGAACGACCAGAAAGGAAGCTATAGATGAAGGCACAAATAGAAGGATAGAAACCGTAAGATGGCAGTTTGAAAATTAAATGCCAGACTCGATCGAAAGTCTTTGAGACGTCAAGTGCAATGGCAAAGCTTTCGCCAAAGTCCCGAAAGGAGGATGACCAGGAATCTGAAAGGCAGCTGAGAAGATCACCAGTGCAGCATTCCTGATGGAAACCATACTGACTCTTGAGACACAGGATGTTAAACCAATTGGGCAATAGTTAGAGGGTTGGGAATGGTCACCCTTCTTTGGGACTGGCTGAATGAGAGCAAACTTCCAGCAAGAAGGGAAGGTACAAGTTGAAAGACAAAGGCAAGAGTTTACCTAGGCACAAAAGCACAGTTCTTGAGGACGACAGGAGGGACCCTATCAGACCCATATGCCTTGTTAGTATTAAGGCCAGTGATGGCAGAAAATATATCAGGTGAAGAAATTTTAATGCCAGCCATGAGGAAGTCAGAGGAGGGATGTGATGGAGGAACAGCACTGGAATCGTCTAAGGTGGAAATGGTGGAGAAAGTTTGAGTGAAGAGATATGGTTCACCAGTAGAACAGCCATCAGAGTAGAAAAGAGGAGTGAAGGATGATGAGGTAAAGTTAAGGTGCCAGAAGGAACGGGAAGAATTCGATTTGGACAGCTGGGAACATTTAGTACAGACGAAAGTATTTTTAGCAGAGAGAAGAACAGACTTAGCAAAAATCTGGGCAGAAACAAAAAAGATGTGATACAGGGGTGGGTTGGCGTTGGTACTTTTTATAGGCCCTCTCCTTGTTGTGGACAGCTTTAGAACAAGTGCGATTATACCAAAGAATTCTTGCATTAGACAAAGGATATGAGAAGCGAATGTATGCTTCCATGTCCAAAAGAATGACCTCCATAATGCACAAGGCACACTCACATGGTTCCCAGCTATGGAAGCAACAATCATTCTAGGGAAAATCAAAGCAGTACTGCCTGAGGGCCTCCCAATCTGCAGCTCCAAAGTGCCACAATCGACGTTTCTTTGGTGGGTCCATAGGCCATACCAGAGAAATATGACGGGTTAAGGTAATAAGGTTGTGATTAGAGGAGCCCAACGGAGAGGAAAGATTAACAGTGTAAGCAGAAGGATTAGTTGTAAGGCAGAGGCCAAGTATGTCGGAGCTCTCTCCAAAGCAGTCAGGGAAACAGGTAGGGTGCTGTACAATCTGCTCTAGGTCATTAAGGGATGTGGGACCATGTACCAGACTAAGGGGTTAAAAGGCAAAATTCCTGACCCATGTATGGGCTCAAGGTGAATCTCTCCAGCTGCTTGCTCATGACCTGGAAAGGATGGTACACAAGGCCTACCCTGGAGCAGTACCTAACCTGTTGCCTATTCTTCTGAGGGACCAGTTCATCGATGCTCTTGACAGTGCAGAGTTATGAGTGCAAGTGAAGCAGGCACAACCAAGAAGCATGCAAGAAGCATTAGCCAGAGCTCTCTTATTTGAGTCCTAATTCAGGTCCAGTACATCCACTTTTCAGGCAGGTCATAGTGCAGGATTCAAGGCAAGAAAGGGACAGGTACATGAAGCGGAAAAATTTGAAGGAAGTTGTTGGTACTGTGAAAAGCCAAGACATAGAAAAGAGGAGTACTACAAGTGGAAGAGGGAACAAGAGGAGGTTGCTGGTTCTGTGGGAAGCCAGCACACAAGAAGAAGGATTGCTTCAAATGGAAGAAGGAGCAAGAACAGAGCAATGCAAGGAATCTATGAATGCAACAAAAGAGTGTTGGACCTATGGTGAGGTGGGACACTTCAGTTCTGACTGTCCAAAAAGAGAAAGGAAGATAAAAAGAAGGCTGCAGAAGACAAGAAAGAAGCAGAGAAGGCTGGTGCTACGGTGCAACCACCAGCCGTTTTTTCCCAAGTAGCCCCATCACTGAGAAACTGCAAGAGAAATGACATTGTCAGTGTGGAAGTAGGCGGAAGAATAGATGGCAAGAGGTATTCTCTAGTGACTGATTCAGCCTCAGAGCAGACTTTCGAGAGGCCTGATGAGTTACATCATCAGTATCTGCCTGAGTCATCAGAACATTTGTGAGGCATAATTGGGCACCACACTGAAATGAGGGGACCCTTGGATGTCCAAACTGAAATGGCTAGGCAACAGCCCATGCTTCCAGTCTACGTGGCTGATGTAGAGGTTCCTTGCCTTAGTGGTCTATCTGATGGCCATGGGCTGTGAGCTGGACTTCTGCTCCATGAGACTCAACGTCTGAGGAAAGTCAGCTTCCATCATGGCACTGAGACATGCCAGTTCTGGTGGTGAGGTGAGGGCATTCCACTCTACAGTGATACCCCCAAGATCAGAACTACTGCTCCATTACAAGGTGAGTGGCTCTTCTGACAACTATCTAGGGGTGGTGGAGCCTGTTGGATGACGCAAGATGAAGACTGGAGTGATGGTGGGGAAGACTTTGGTGGAAACAGCCACAGGTGAAGTGCCAGATGTGGTGGCCAATTTCTCCTGTGAGACCCAGAAGATCAACGAGGGAGAAATTGTGACTACTGTGCCAGGCAGTAGCCCCTGACTGGCATCAGTGGAAGGCCAGTAAAAGGAGTGTAGACAAAGAAGATGGGAATCTGCAAGACCACTTACAAGACCTGTTTTCAGGGAGGTGCCAGTGCCTGAATGACTCACAAGTGTGGCAGTTAATGCAACGCTAGTGAAGTTTGCTGATGTTTTTTCCACCGGAGACCAAGAGATGGGATGCACTGATCTGGCAGAACATTACATTGATACCGGGGATCACTGCCCGATTAAACAGCCAGCTCGGAGGAAGGTGCCAGCTCAATGGCAAGAAATGGAGAGAGTGATGGAGAACCTTCAAAGTCAGGGAGTGATAGAAAAATCCAGCAGCACCTTTGGCATCAGCAATTGTTCCAGTAAGGAAGAAGGATGGCTCTGTGAGGTGCTATGTGGATTATCGAGGCCTGAATGAAGTGACAGTGAAGAATGTGTACCTCTTGCCAAGAAATGATGCTCTGTCAGGTGCCAAGGGGTTTTCCACCCTAGATTTGAAGGTAGGATATCACCAGGCCAAGGTCACTGAAATGGACAAGGAGAAAACAGCTTTCTCATACAGGTGGGGTTTATGGCAGTTCAAAGTGATGCCATTTGGCCTGTGTAACGCCCCGGCTACTTCGGAGCACCTCATGATTAGAGTACAGGAAGGCCTGCACTGGCAGACATCTCTCGTCTACCTTGGTGATGTTATTGTGTTTGGACGGACTTTTAACCAGGAACTGGAGTGTCAGAGGTGTTCAACAGGATCCGAGCAGCACACCTCAAGCTGAACCCAATAAAAAGTGCTACTCATACTTGTTCCAGGAAGAAGTTAAGTGCCTGGGACACATTGTAGGTGAGGGAGGTGTTCGTACTGATCCGGAGAAGGTGGCAGCTATGAAAAACTGGCTGGGTCCAACTTGTGTGAAGGAATTCGGAGTTTCCTGGGCTTGTGTACCTACTATCGGCATTTTGTCAAGGACTTTGCAACGATTGCTGCACCTCTGCACAAATTGTTGAGGAAGAGACAGAAGTTTATGTGGACTGCAGTGACTCAGAAGGCCTTTGACGAACTCAGGCACGCGTTGGCAAGCTCTCCAGTGCTGCCCTAAACAGATCAGAGCCAGCCATTCATCCTGAACTGTGATGCTAGTGACCATGGTATTGTTGGAGTCCTGTCGCAGAAGAAGGATGATAAAGAGTATGTGATGGCATATTACAGGAAGAAGCTCAGCCCACTGGAGTGAAACCACTGTGTGATCCATAAGGAGCTCTTGGCAGTGATAAAGAGCCTTGATTCATTAATTCTTACTTGTATGGGTCCTACTTCATCATCAGGATGGACCACACAGCACTGAAGTGGCTGAAGACATTAAAGAATCTGGAAGGAGAATTAGCATGCTGGCTAGGGAAGTTGGACCAGCACAACTATTAGGTACAGCACCGTCCTGGTTGGGTCCGTTGCAATGCTGACAGCCTGAGTCGTTGGCCTTGTGACCCAGTTTGCAAAAAGTGTAGTGGGAAAGAAGACTGTAGCAAGAAATGCAGCTGTACAGTAGGGACAGGGCCATTGTCAGCTGAGGAAGGCCTGAAGAGGATGCAGACAGAAGACAGATTTACAGCCACCGCTAGAGTGGCTGCAGCGGAGTACAGTGCAATCATCTTGGGAAGAGGTTTCCTGATTCAGCCCTGTGACTAAGAGCTACTGGAGTCAGTGGAACCTCCTTCATTTAAACAACAGACTACTGAAGCGTCAATGGGAGACACCTGATGGCAACTCGGGGTTCCTAAGAAAATAATTTCTGAGGTCTCAGAACAGTCTCATAATCAGATCACTAGTGAGCACCTGGGAGTGAAGAAAATGCTAAGTCAGCTGTGATAGAGGTTCTGCTGGACTGGTATACGACAGGACGTTGAAGAGTGATGCCGGGCCTGTGATGTATGCTGTGCCAAGAAGGGACCCAAGAATCATGGATTCACCCCTCTTCAGCTGTACCAAGTGGATGCACTGATGAGTCAGTGGACATTACTGAACCTCTGCCACACACTGAAAGAGGAAACTGTTTATGTGTCACCATGGACTACTTCATTAAGTGACCAGAAGCCTATGCTGTCCCCGATCAGGAAGCTGCAACTGTTTCCCAGGTGTTGGTTGACCAGTTTCTCTATCGTTCTGTGATGCTACAAGAGCTACACTCAGGCCAAGCATAGAAACTTCTAGTCTTCTGTGTTCTGTCAGTGCTGCAAGTTACTGGGGATCAAGAAGACCAGGACAACCCCACTAAGACAACAATCAGATGGAATGGTGGAGAAATTCAACTGGACCCTGGGACAAAAATTGGCCAAGTAGCCTACTGTGCAGAGGGGCAAAGGGAATGGGATTAGAAATTTCCTATGTTGCCGATGGCATATCGATCTGCGTCACATGAGTCTAGTGGCTACACCTCTGCGAAAGTGGTGCTGAGCCATGAGTCACAAGTGAATATTGATCTGCTGATGGTAAGGCCATCTGGTGAAAAGCTGCCTACAGACACTCACAGCAATGCAAAGCATCTTCAGGAAAGTCTGACATAGGTACATCACAAAGTTCGAGAAGCTCTGAAGCCTCCAGGCAAAGTGATGGAGTGCAAGTATAATGCCAAGGCATGTGAGATCAGCTTCAAGGATACTGACTGAGTTCGGATATACAATCCTCAGCAGAAGAAGGGACAGTCACTGAAGCTGCAGAGCACATGGGATGGGCCCTACATCCCCGCTGCAGGGGGTCACCTTGACGTGGTGGCGGGGCTTGAAGCGTGGTTGGCGGTGCCACCTATTTTGGAGGCTTGCCTACCCTTGTAGGGTTAGGCATCTGTCGGCCTCGTGGACGAAGCACCCCCTACATCACTAGTGGAGGAGGCCTGCTGGTGATGTTAGTCCCTGACCACTTGCCATCTAGGGCGGGACTGTTGCCTCCCCACGTGTTTGCCGTGCGTGGCGTACCGTAATGCTGGGAGACGGGAGTCCTGGAGGTTGAGCAATGCTGCACGATGCGCCCTGCAGCTAGCAATACATCTCTTTGGTCCCTTATTCCGGCCAGACGGGTGGCCTGGTTGGGCCCGACCAGGTCAATCGGCTGGTCATGCGTTGGCTAGGGTCAAGTGGGCACTGGGGGACCTGGTGGCTCCTATCGTCCTGGAGTCACCCTTGCCCGGGTCCCCCGGTGGTTACCCGCGTATATTCTCTCGCTACCTCTGGGGTCGCCAGTGGTGTTATCCCTGGCATACGACCTCACCTTGTTGGGCTCCATGGTGGGTGGAGGGGTGGGGGAATGAAGTTTTCAGAGTCCTCATGGCATTGCCTTATTTAAACAACCAGCTCATTCCTGACGATCCGGCACCCGTCCCTGGCTCCTCTCATGACTCTTCTCGGGCGAGGCCCCCGTGCCCACCCGTCCAGCTTCACTTTTGGCCACCCTGGAACCTTACCAGCCTGGTTCTGGTTCCAGGAATAAGAGTAGCCAAGAATAGAGGACAGAACAAGTTCGAGAAGTCCCCTGGAATTACTCACGAGGTTCTTCCAGGAATATTTGAGAGAAAAGACTTTGTGAAATATTACACTGCACGGACACTAGAGGGACAACCAATCTCAAATCTTGACATCTTTGAAGTACACAGAGAGATCGTGGCTACTTGTGGGAGGGAACCGAGGATGTCTGCTCAGGGGGATGGCAGCCTTCTAGTCGAGGTTGCATCACCTGAGGAGGGTTCCCGTCTCGCTACCAAATGCAAAGATCCCAGTGCAAAGTTTGCTTGTGCTCCACATGCAACTTTTGATCAATGCCGTGGGGTTGTGTTTTCCTGGGACTTGCTTCGGTACTCCGAAGAAAAGCTGCTCGAAGAACTGAAGGTCCACAACATCACCAAAGTAGAAAGATTCCAAAAGAAAATAGATGGAATTCTCACTCCAACCCCATCCTTGTTAACTTTTGATTGTACTGTTCTCCCTTCCTCCATCAGAGTTGCCTGGCTCTCTCTGAAGGTCAAACCCTATATACCGAATCCACGACGTTGCTACCATTACCAAATGTATGGGCATGTTGGCCGTGTCTGCCGTCGTTTACAACAGGGCCTCCCGGCGGTGTGCGTCATTTGTGGTGACTCCACACATGCAGGTCAGGACTGCCCTGGGCCTGTTTGTTGTGTCCACTGTGGTGAGGCGCATCCTGCTTCCTCCAATGACTGTGACCGGTTCAGGTTGGAGAAGGAAATCCTTCTCATCCGAAATCGGGATAAGGTGAGCTTTGCTGAGGCCAGGAGCAGAGCCATGACATCAGTTTTCAATAATGGGGTTTCCTATGCTTCAGTCTTGTCCCGCAATAAACGTCCCCGTCGTGCTGCCCAACAGCAGTCCCATGTTCCACTCACAGTGTCTGTATCCACAAACCTGGTGCCTATGAATCAAGAATCTACCCCTCTCGAGATGGTAGCCCCTGCAGACCAGGTCTCAGCCTCTCCACCTCTATCTACCAGTAATAACGATGTGCACTTTCCTACCTCTAAACGTCATCGTGGTTCCTCAGAGTCTTTGAGTCCAGAAGATCCCCCAAGCAAAGTATCACTCGTAGAGTCCTCTCCACCAAAAGTTAGTCGTTCCGCGTGCCAGCCCCCGGACCCCGCCCCTGGGTCACCGAGGGCTCCTCAGGCGTCAGTTGAGTCTGGCGCCTCCTCCTCGTGAGCATCGGAAATTTCTCCTCCGGATGCCTCTGAGGATTCTGACTTGCCCCCTCCAAGTTTAGAGGTCGAGACCCCAACCCCCACTACTCGCCCCCCTGGGTTGTTGGGGGCATTGGACAGAGGTATGAACAAGAATTCCTCATCCACTGGGCATCGACGAGTAACAGTTAAGTCTTCTATCACTTCGCAGGGCCTAGGTCATCGCAATGTTCACAGTGCTGCCCGTGAACTGCCCTCTAGTGGACGTGCCAGCCCTAATAAGAAGGCTGTCTCCCAGGGTCACTCAGTAATTTCTAATAAGTGACCCTTGCTTCTCTGTAAATAGTTCCTCCATATTCCCTCATCTTTTAGTTCTTTTATGTGTTTATGCTTTTACCTCACATTTTAATAGTGTCAATGGCTACCATTATCCAATGGAACTGTCGTGGCCTACGTGCAAATTGGGAGGAACTCCGTTGGCTTCTGGCCTGTGTGTGTTTGCCTCCAGGAGACAATGGTTGGAGATTCTTCTCCCTCCAGTCCTCCTGGTTACCATGTATTTTATTCAATTCCTCTTCCTGGACAGGGACGTAGTGGCGGTGTAGCCATCCTCCTACGCAAAGACACCCCAATCATCCGCCTGAATCTTACTACGCCTCTACAGGTTATTGCTGCTCGAGTTTTCCTTCGCCGTTATTATACAGTATGTTCCATATATTTACCAACCAACACAACAGTCAGCAGGGACGAGCTCGAACTCCTCATTCGTCAGTTACCTTCACCCTTTCTACTCTTGGGGGACTTTAATTGTCGCCATCCAATGTGGGGTGATTGCCTTACTAACCAACGTGGAGACTTGATGGCATCACTACTGGAGGCTGGAGACCTTGCATTAATAAACACTGGTGCTTTTACATATTTTCATCCCCAAACAAATTCCTTTACTGCCATCGACCTCTCTGTTTGCTTACCCGACTGCATCCTGGATTTCGCCTGGGAGGTTATGGAGAGCTTGCATGGGAGTGACCACTTCCCTGTCCTCAGGTGTGGAAGAGGGTCAGGAAAATTTTGGGAAAATTTACTCCAACTAAGTCCCCTGTGTTGAAGGTTAATGGCATTCCTGTCGGTGACCCCGTGATTGTGGCTGATATTATGGCATCTGCATTTGCAGCAGTCTCTCATAGGGACGCTGCCACTTCAACGTTTACTAGACACAAAGAGTTGGAGGAAGCTAAGGTGCTGGACTTCTGTTTGGAGAATAGGGAAATGTGCAATCTCCCTTTCTCTTCTCACGAGCTACAGTTTGCCCTTTCCCTTTGTCATGACACATCTCCAGGGCCGGATGACATACCATATGCGATGCTTCAGCACTTGGATGAGGATACACAGTGTTCTCTCCTCAACCTTTTTAAAAAAATTTGGAGGAACTCTTCTTTACCCACCTCTTGGCGTGAAGCTATTGTATTGCCATTCCAAAAGCCAGGGAAAGCAGGGTACAGTCCTCTTGAATATAGGCCGATTGCTTTGACGTCCTGCATGTGCAAACTGTTTGAAAAAATGGTTAATACTCGCCTTACATATTTCCTCGAAAGGAATGAGTCTCTTTCTAATTGTCAGTCTGGTTTTAGAAAGTATCGTTCAACAACAGATGCGCTAGTACGTCTTGAGGCAGCAGTTTGTGCTGCCTTTGCTAGGAAGCAGCACCTAGTATGCGTTTTCTTTGACTTGGAAAAGGCATACGACACAACATGGAGATTTGGGATATACAAGGAACTACACTCTACAGGATTACGTGGAAGACTGCCCCTGTTTCTAATCGATTTCCTTCGTGATCGTAAATTTAAGGTTCGAGTTGGTTCCACCTTGTCTCCGTCGTACCCTCATGAGGGAGGGGTGCCTCAAGTGAGTGTCCTTAGTGCGACTCTGTTTGCAATTGCGTTGAATGGTATTGCAGCATCAGTTCCAGAAGGAGTATCTGCTTCTCTATATGTTGATGATTTACCACTATGGTTTGCTGCTTCCCGAATGGCTGTGGCAGAGCGCAGAATGCAGCTTGCTCTGGACAGGGTCTCACACTGGGCTACCATGCATGGCTTCCATTTTTCACCAACTAAAACAGTGGCCTTACATTTCTGTCATTTGAAAGGTATACATCCAGACCCAGACCTCCAATTGTACGGCCAGAGAGTGCGAGTTGTAGATGAGGCAAGGTTTCTTGGCCTTATTTTCGATAGGAGGTTGACATGGGTCCCTCATATCCACTCTTTACGTCAGTCATGTCATCGAGCCCTTTCTCTCCTACGGACCTTGTCACATCTGTCATGGGGCGCCGACAGAACTACCCTGCTACACCTTTACCGTACTTTAGTGAGGAGCAAACTAGACTATGGGTGTGAAGTGTACTCGTCTGCTTCGGAGGCACGGCTACGCCCATTAAATTCAGTCCATCATGCTGGGATCCGTCTGTCTACTGGGGCTTTCCGCTCGTCACTGATACCTAGTCTGTTGGTTGATGCAAATGAGCCACCATTGTATATCCGTAGACAGTCCTTATTAGTGCGGTGTTGGCACCGCCTCCACCGCCTTCCCAACTCTCTGTGTAGTAGGGCTGTCTCTGAGATTACTCTTCACCACTTTTACAACACCCGTCCTCACCATCCCCACCCATTTGGGTACAGAGTAAGGGCTGCCATGGAGGAGCTGTGTTTTCCCTCCTCCCCTGTTTGCCCAGTACGTGTTTCCCGAGTGCCTCCATGGCTTCTTCCAGAGGTTCAACCGTGTGTTTACTTCCCAGAGAGAAAGACCTCCCTTTCCTCACAGGCGCCCTCTCTTACTTTTTGGAACATGCAGATGGGTCCAAATCCCATTCTGGTACTGGGTTGGCGTCATTCTTAATGATTTTAGCCGCGGCGGGAGTCTCCCTCCTTCCACATCCATTTTTACTGCTGAACTTACTGCTATTTTAGTTGCAGTAGAATTGATTTTTAGTTTACCTCCATCTTCTTTTACCATTTTTAGTGACTCTGCCAGTGCCTTGCAAGCTTTGTCTTGTACCTCCTCATCTCATCCCCTAGTCTTGGCCATCCTAGAGTGGCTCTACTAGTTGAATAGGCGTGGGTACTCTGTAAAGACGTGTTGGGTCCCTGCCCATGTGGGGGTTGTGGGCAATGAGAGAGATGACTCCTTAGCGAAAGCTGCTGCATCACGCCAATTCTCTCCTCTTTACCGTGTCCCGTTTGAGGATCTCCGTGCAGCCAGTATGACGGCTGCGCGTTCTTGTTGGCAGAAGAGGTGGGATGCCGTTGGGTCAAATAAACTTCGCAGTATTCGGCAAGACCTGGGTAATGGAGGGTATGTAGGAATGTCCCGCCAGTGGGAGACAGCCTTGGCTCGCCTGCGGATTGGTCACACTAGGCTGACCCATGGTTTTTTTAATGGAGAGGGCTCCCCCTCCCTTTTGTGATGATTGCCTAGTTCCTTTGACAGTACGGCACTTTCTTGTAGAGTGCCCCAGTCTGGGAGACCTTCGTCAGCGGTACCTTTCAAGGTGCCAGACCTGTGACGGGTCCTACCTTCTCTCTTTGGTGCTTGGGGAGGAGGCTTGTATTGCAAAAGGAGGCACTTTCTCTTTTTTAACTCATGCTGGCCTACTAAGGAAGCTATAGCGCTCAATTTGTTTTAAATTTATATTTTAATGTTGTTCTTATAACTTTCTTTATGGTGTTTTTCACTTATATTTGTCTTTTAGTTTTGGAGTGTTCTATGTCTCCTCCTTTTATTGATTTTACATTATGCTGACCTTTTTACAGGTTTTGTGTTCGGCGGCATATGACCCTTGTTGTTGCGCCACCAAGTCAATTTCATTCATTCATTCATTCATTGGGCCCTACATTGTATTGTGTCACGAATTTTCTACATTGTAAAATCACGTTAAGTTAAATCGTGACATCCAGTGATTTTGTGGAGGAACAAATTATTATGAAATGTACGATAATTTTTGAATTGTCGTGTTCTCTGAGCCGTTGTACGCCGGCGTGCGCACCTCCCACGCTCCCCGCGCCGAGTATTCAAACCGGAGCTCAGTCTGTCTGCAGTCACGGCACGCGGCGGTACGCCTCTCTAGGCTTTAGTGCTTTCTCAGCGATTTCAGATTTCAGCTTGTATTGGCGTGTGTTCCCGAGCTCCCACCAATCCTTGGTGATCGACTTCAGTACAGTCTCATCCATACTGATTAGTATTTTCATGTTTTTCTAGGCTTAAGCTTTTTGAAATATTTAGCTGTTTGTCTGAGTGAGTGAGTGCATTCCTTCATTTGATTTGAATTGGAGTCATGTAACGTAAATTTATTTGCTTGTATTTAATAAATTTACAGTTCGTTTTCTTGAGCTTTGGTAAATGTAACAGTCGTGTTTAATTTTCCCACTTATTTAACATAGTTTTGCTACTCCACGTTAGCACAACTTTTTGTATTAAATCACGACTGGTACTTAGGCCAGCTTTTGGCAGTAATCCTTAAATCCGTTGTGCTAGCTAGGAGTTTGGCTCAGCCAAGATCCTGTTATCTTTATTATTATCATTTTTGATTGTTAAGGGGAGAAGCTAACTTTCTTAGAGGCCAACGGTACAATATTGCAGCCCAATAGAGCGTCTAGTCTCTGCTGCGTACCGTTGAGAAAGTCTATAAATTCTCGACTCTAGAGAAGTGGCGAAGTGAGCCAGCATAAAGTGAAATCGCTGCTCGATTTCACAGGTCTATTCTCTCTCAGTAAATGACTCGATAGTCATTCTTAGCACACATAGCTATACATTGTATACACGAGTTATACAATATCATTACTCTCTGAAATACTTAAATTTCCCCTGACATATTGGACCACCTGTCAAACGTAATGTACCGGATTCGGGGAGGAAGTCTCGCCAAGGGGTGGTGCATGGGAATCGTCTGTGGCAGTACCATGGGTCAGGACAGTACAGCTGGGACATCTCCGAGGAATTGTTAACACTGGTAGCCAATGATGTTGAGGAGGATCATGGAGCTGATGCACGAGAGGATGGTGACACTTTCCACAGGGAAAAAATGAACCAGGAAGAGTGGACTGTGTGGAGGAGCAGGGACTTTGTTGGAAGCAGCATAGGAGAAGACCTGATAAGTTGAAGGACTATTTTGTGTATAATTAGATGTTTAGTTTGAATTAACCCTTATCTGCCCGGGGTTTCCCGCCATTGCCCACTCCTTACGGGGAATTTCCGAGATTTTGGAAAAATTATCCTTACTTCTTTAAACCCTCATATGTGCCAAACTATAATAGCTAGAGGAAAAACTAAAGATACATAAGACTCACCAACTCATCCTCTTTCCCAAGGTCTCCAAGTGGTCTTGTCGATGAGTAAGGATAAGTAGAAGATGACTGGTTTTACATGCTTAAGCAGGCTAGTTCCGAGTGCATGCCACTTGTAGTGACCTTGGACTTGCTGGGTAGTGCTTGCAACACTGACCGGAGTGGTGATTGTAACACTGCCCGGGCGTCATTGGAAGGAAGGTAGAAAATTCCACTCGCTCCTCGAGTTTTCCTTACTCACCGTCATAAGGATGAGTCATCACCCTGTCCATGTGGCTCCCCAATGGGTTTTCTGCCCATTTCATAGTGCCACTTTGCCCCGCAGGTGTGTAGGAAAAGAATAGCTCTTTCATTTTCTGTACTCACTTCTTGTGTCAATTATAATAATTTCCCTCTATTACGACACATAATTGCAATTGACATCACGGTCACGGGTAATTGCAGTTTGACAAGTGAATGCTTATTGGCTGTTACACACAGTATGGTCGAGTATGAAGTAATTAGTACTGATTCATACTAATCAGGGGCATCGTGAAAATCCAACAGATTTTACACAAACCTTACATTATTTGTACTTCACATCACAAATATGCTTATGTTCACATATTCAGCACTATTTCCTGAGTATTGAGAGAAAAAAAATTAGTTATACCCAACGACGTAATTTTCTTTCTGGCCCACTCACAAGTGGTTTTCTTTCATGTAACAGGTTGGCTAACTCAAGTAATTTCCATTTATTTTTTCACCAATAACCAATAAACAGTAACACGTATTGCATTACACTTGTACAACTTATTATAAAACACTTATATCATAGCACTTACTAGAAATCATTTATATTATCCAGTATTTCACTTATGTATAAAAAAAAAAACACTTGTGCATACCTGTATAGTATTTACATTTTCCCACACACCTGCCCAGTAATCACGCTTGGAGCGATACTTGCACAAACATTAGGGCATAGGGGGGCCTTGCATCTGCATATTGGTAGGCTGTCTCTTTTCGTACTGGGGGACCGCGTTTGGTCATGTTACAGATGTGGCACCACCTGTATTCCTGACGACCTGCTGTGGTACCGTCAATCTCTACCAGCCTGTGCCGCCGGAAGTAGTTTGCACAGCTTAGCCTGACTGCTGTAGGCATTGCCTGCGTCCCCCTGGCACCTATGCAGTTGAATACTCTTCAAGGGGTTTGCGCGCAAGCTGTCTCTCAAACTCTTGAAGAGAGAGAGGTTTTTTGATGAGCTTGAACAGTATGAAACTGTTCATGACGGCGATATTAAGAAGGTGTAAAAATGCCTTGTTGTACCACCTGCAAGACTTACATAGGCAATCAACCTCACCAATTTGCACGTCCGATTTATCAACAACCAGCATGTTGATATTATAATCACTGACAGCATCTGGCTTCAACACGGGTTCCCCGGTGTGGCGTTAGAATCTGTCCCCCTGTCCGCCCCCTACGGCGCATGCGCGGGATTGCCAGATGCCGCCACAAATATGCCATTTGTACTTGGCTCTCTGTAGGGGTAACATGATCGGAGCCTCTCGCCCTTTGTTTACAAACGGCAAATGGTCATTCCGGCTTCTCGTATCATTCGTCTCAGAGCTTTCTCGGGTAGTTTCCGCCTTTAAATTAAATTAGGTTAGGTGGGTAGCAGTAAAAACTTGAATTTCTAAGGTATGAATGAGTTAGGTTGGATAAGCAGAGTTATAATTAATCATATAGGGATTGAATTATCTAATCTCTTAGGCGTGAGAATTGCTTTTGCTTTGTTCTCATCTAATTGGTCTTACCCAATTGTATCTTTACAGGAATGAGTCAAGTTCGTACTGCCCCGTGTATTAAACCATTATTAACATACATATCCTTGAAATTATGAATTGTTTTGCCACACACTACTTCATTCGGTAGTGCATTCCACTGATCAATTGCCCTATTAGGGAAACTGAATTTCTATTCAAATTTACTACTGTCTCACGCCTGACATAAAAGCATTGAGGCGAATGATACGAGAAGCCGGAATGACCATTTGCCGTTTGTAAACAAAGGGCGAGAGGCTCCGATCATGTTACCCCTACAGAGAGCCAAGTACAAATGACATATTTGTGGCGGTATCTGGCAATCCCGCGCATGCGCCGTAGGGGCGGACCGTAGGGGAACAGATTATAACGCTACACCGGTCCTGTAGTCTGTTGTTCCCGTTTCCTTAAACATACACTTATGTACTGTTGACAACATGTTAACCCGTCTCTTGTCATGCCAGAGAAGGGCTAACATGTTGTCACATTTCTTGGTAAGAATGGCTCCTCTCTCAATATTTGCTGGGAATACAGGGAAATTCTTTCTGTTTGCCCGAACAGTTCCACAGGACCCAGTGCCATGTTCAAGCAAATACTTGGTGAACACCGGGGCCGTGTGATAATTTTCAGGGTACAGAATGTGGTGCTTGTTGAAATACGTTTCCGTCAGCACTTTAACGATTGATGCCAAGAAACCATGAGGATCATCACTAGGTACATCAACATCTGTAACCGAATAAACTATCACATCCAGCACATATCCAGTTTTGCAGTCGCAAAGGACAAAGAATTTCAGGCCAAAGCAGTGACGCTTGGAGGGCACATACTGAATAAATGCCAGCCTTCCCCAGAATAACATCAGCGACTCGTCAATTACCACAGCCTGAAAAGGATGAAAAACCCTGTAAAATGTCTTCTTAAGCTTTGTTAGAATGGGTTTAATTTTCCACAGCCTGTTATTCGGTGCAGACACATAATTTCTATTGAAATGGAGAAACCTTAGGATGGCCAGGTAGCTGTCATGAGCCATATGGTTACCAAAGACAGGTTTGCCCTCGAGTTCATCTTTCGACCAATAGTCATGAAGCAAATGTTTTCTTACGTGTGCCATCAACATGGTAAAGGCTAGCCACACAAACAACTCCCCCACCTCCACAGGTTGCCAGTCCCTCACGTGCATGCTTTTGCTGGCAACCACGTCCAGCCACTGCACAGTCATAGCCTGGTGGAAATCAATTTCATCCGCCAGGTATTGCATAATGGTAGTTGTGAATATTGCCCTGAAAATGTTGCTAATAATCCACGGCCTCAGGGGACGCTTATCTTCCTGTACACCTGCTCCTTCCTCATTAAACACTGGCACAAAGGGCTCAAATCCTGCTCCTTCCTCCCAGACAAACGTATCAACTCTACCCACACCTGGTAATACAGGCGGTTTGCCACTTGCAGCAAGTTTTTTATGTATGCATGCACGCCTGCGTGCATTCCCACGTGCACGCCCACGGACAGGGGGAGGGAGAAGAAGAGGGAGAGTTGGGGGAGTAAGGGGGTGATGACTCACCTGAACCGGGCCTTCCCTTGGGAGATGCTTCTTGCTGAGTAACACCATGTGGGGCCCACGTAGAAAATTCCACTCCTGAAGGGTCCAGTTGTGATTCCGTGCTTGAAGTACTCAGCTGAGGTGAGTTGACATTTGAGGGCGAGACGATGGCGAGCAGGCGGCGAGAGTGGCAGTAAGATGACTCGTCTGCATTAATTTCGCAGATAACTGCCAACTCCACTCTCACCTGCCCAGAGTGCTGGGTCATCTACGTCCTCTTCCTCAGAGAACTCGTCACTGTTGAGGGCCCTGATTTCCTCCTGCCAGAGTTTAAAAGCCTCTTCAGGCATCTCAGAGAGGGATGGGGTTGGAGGGCGAGAGAGTTCACTCTCCACATGGTAACTTCTTCTCTCCTCGGAAGAAGTACTGTACTCTCACTACGTTTTTTTTTTTAATGAAAGAAAGAAGGAACCAAAGGCCAGGAGCCAAAAGTGTTCCTTCCAAGAAAAAAACCAAAAACAATACAAAAGAGAGCCAAATTCAAGATCGGTTCAATTCATTTCGAGATGCCTGGACACACTGCGTTTGAAAGACTGGAGATCATAGGAAGTAGGAAATACAGATGGAGGGAGACAGTTCCAAAGCTGACCAGTTGCATAAATTAAGGACTGGGAGTAACGGTTAACTCTTGCATTAGAGAGTCCGACAGAAAAGGGATGAGAGTTGGTTGCTAGACGGGTGCTACGTGCCTGTCGTACAGGTGGAGGGATGCAAGCAGACAGTCCGAAGGAGCAGTGACCATTGAAGTAGCGATGGAAAAGAGATAAAGATGCAACAGTGCGGCAAAGAGACAGAGGCTGAACGGAGCCAGTAAGAGAAGGAGCGTTAATGAGACAAAAAGCCTTTGACTCGACCCTGTTGAGAAGAGCTGCATGTGGGGAGCCTTCCCACACATGAGAGTTGTACTGTACACAGGAGCGAATAAAACCTGTGTATAAGGTCAACAAATGGGCAGCGGTAAAGAAGGTACCGAGTTGGCTTAGCACACCCAATCTCTTGGAAGCAGATTTTACAAGAGATGCAATATGATCTCTCCAAGATAAGTCCCGAGAGAATGAAACCCCAAGCATGTTCAAGGATGATGCAGGATTGAGCTGGATATTATTAAACATTAATGGGTACTCCTTTGGAAGATTGTGTCAGGTTGATGGGTGTAAAAAATGAGTTTTTGACATGAAAACAAGATTATTTTTACCCCAGTCAGAGACACATTCCAAGTCAGACATTAGGTGCGCCATAGCCTCATCCCTTGTTTGTTGAAGTAACTACTGAGATGGACATTGTGAGAACCGAATGGAAAAGTGAAGGGTGGAATCATCAGCGTATGAGTGGATAGGGTTAGATGTACAGCTTATGTCACTGATGAATAAAAGGATGAGAGCTGGTGATAGGACAGAGCCCTGATGAACACCACTGTTGATAGATCTAGAAGAACGATGGCCGTCTACAACAGCAGCTATAGAACGACCAAAAAGGAAGTTATAGATGATGAAGGCACAAATAGAATGATAGAAACCGTAAGAGGGCAGTTTGGAAATTGACGATTTATGCCAGACTCGATTGAAAGCCTTTGAGATGTCAAGTGCAATGGCAAAGCTTTCACCAAAGTCCGGAAAGGATGACCAGGAGTCTGAAAGGTAGGTGAGAAGATCGCCAGTGGAGCGTCCCTGATGGAACCCATACTGACAATCAGAAAGGAGGTTGTGATAGGAAAGGTGCTTTAAAATGTTTCTATTAAGAACTGACTCGAAAAGTTTTGAGACACAGGACGTTAAAGATATTGGACGATAGTTAGAGGGTTGGGAATAGTCACTCTTCTTTGGGACTGACTGAATGACAGCAAACTTCCAGCAAGAAAGAATGGTACAAGTTGCTAGAGAAAGGTGAAAGAGTTTACCTAGGCAGGGTGCAAGCACAGAAGCACAGTTCTTGAGGACTACAGGATGGACTCCATCAGGCCCATATGCCTTGTTAGTATTAAGGCCAGTGATGGCAGAAAATAAATCGGCTGAAGACATTTTAATGTCAGACATGAGGAAGTCACAGGGGGGGAAGTGATAGAGGAACAACACCGGAATCGTCCAAGGTGGAACTGGAGGAGAAAGTCTGAGTGAAGAAATCTGCTTTATCAGTAGAAGAAATAGCTATGGAGCCATCAGAGTAGAAAAGGGAAGGATAATGAGGTAAAGTTGTTAGAAAGGTTTTTGGCAAGGTTCTGAAAGGAGTGGGAAGAATCGAGTTGGAGAGTTGAGAGCATTTAGTACTGATGAAATTATTATTAGCACAGTGAAGAACAGACTTAGTACAGTTCCAGGTAGAAAAATAAATAATATGTGATTCAGGGGTGGGATGGCTCTGGTACCTTTCATAGGCCCTCTCCTTGTTGCGGACAGCATTAGAACAGGCATGATTAAACAAAAGCATTCTTGCATTAGTCAAAGGGTATGAGAAGGGAACGTATGCTCCCATGCCCGAGAGAATAACCTCCGTAATGTGCAAAGCTCCCGGCCATGGAAGCAATAATCATTCCAGGGAAAATCAAAGAAGTACTGCCTGAGGGCCTCCCAGTCCGCAGCTCCAAAGTGCGTTTCTTTTGGGGGGTCCACAATCTACACCAGATCGATAGGACAGGTCAAGGTAATAAGGTTGCGATCGGAGGAGCCCAACAGAGAGGAGAGATTAAAAGCGTAAGCAGAAGGATTAGTTGTAAGGAAGAGGTCAAGTATGTTGGAGCTCTTTCCAAGGCAGTCAGGGATACGGGTAGGGTGCTGTAAAAGCTGCTCTAGGTCATTAAAGATAGAAAAGATGTACGCTTGTTCACCAGGTGGATCAGTGAAAGGAGAGGAGAGCCAAAGATGGTCGTGAACATTGAAATCTCCTAGAATGGAGATGAAGTGTCCTTGAGGACACGGTGTTGTCCACGGCACGACTGATGGCACTGCCACAGAGCCCTTTCCATGGCACTAAGAGTAGAACTTGTGCAAGGGTCAAAGATGCAATCAGCCCTGTGCAAGGTGAGAAGGAATTGGACTAGGATGATGAAGTCAAGGATCTTCACTCTACCAGTACCATATACAGACTGAGCCTCACATCAGTGGGGTTCTTGGGGGACCTACCTTCCCTATGGGAGCCATAGAAAACGGTCACAAGTTTAATGGGTGGCGGGAAGATGCTTGCAGCTAATGCTGTCACTGGCGGCGTTCCGCACCCTGAATCGTGACAGCTATACATGTCAACTGGCGCATAGGTGTTAAGGATTCTGTTTATAAGTACAATATAGTTTTGTCAAGAAGACAAAAGGACTAGGGAGGGATTAGTGTTGAGAAGCAGTATTTGCTAGATAGGAAGTACTGGAAGGTTCTCAGTATATCTTGTATTTTTCAGAGTTACCAATTAGCCTGCTATTTGTGACTGGCGGTAGTTTGTAATATCGCGCATTAAACTTTATGCTTTTTTTCTCTATAATATTTTCTTTATGTGATTGTTAAATTGTGTATTTTTATTTCACTTTGGATGCTAGATAATTTAGTGTTACGTGGTGTAAGAAAACTATAAGGTATTTTGAATGTCTCTGAGGGGTAACTGTTTCTCATTCGTGAATGCTAGAACCTTTCAGAAGTAGGAAAGGCTATGTAATGAGGTGGAAGAGCCTAGGGGAGCCAGCATCATTTTCAATTTTATTTTCACTCCAGTTCAGTGTCAGTGTGGCCTGGTGAAGATTGTTTAGCTCTGGTACTTGTGAAAACAGTGAAGAGTAGTTGGCGAGCGTTAAGTATAGTTATTTGGTGAATAAAGACAGCAAACTTTAAAGAAACCAGTGTTTATTTACCACGCCTGAGCCTATTTTGTTGTTGCACACTGAATGCGCTGACCATAGAAAAAACACCTCACTTGGCAACGTTCTTCCTATACTAAACTATTGCTGTTGGAGCCTGTGGCAATGTGGGGCGTGGGTGTAACAATATGTACTTTGCGTACTAGAAAAATTTATTCACTGATAAAACGATAACATTGCAGAGGTACGGTAGGCTATTGCTTGCACAACTAAAATTTTATGTTACCAGTGTACGGTGATATAATAATGTTTGCATAGCTGACAGTTTTGTAATACAGAAGTACGGTCATAATAGGCTTCTGTTTCTACAGTGGACACAGTTTTGTTACACGGAAGAGCGGAAATTATAGTGTAGGTTACTGTTTACATAACTAACAGTTTTATGATACAAGTGTACAGTAATAATGTGCTATTGTCTGCACAAATGACAGAAATTTTACTTTCCTGACGATTGGGTACAATGGATCATTCCGTGGGGCATCACTTTTGTGACTTTTTTTTTTTTTTTAATTCGCCCAGGCTTATCAAGTGGTGACTTGTATTATCTATCAGCACTGCCAATGTCCACCAATAGTCTGACATGCTAAAGTCATCAGTACCCCCATCCATTGATGTAAATTTAGCTATTTTCACCCGTTCGGTAAGCCCCCCCCCTTTCACAACCCATCCATTACCCTGTTCGCTCGCTCAACCAGACGCGTTCACCCAGACGTGCAGCATTACGTATTATCTTCCCCTGATTTTCCCACTGATTTCATTCATTGAAATGAGCCCTATGCCCTATTTTTTCACGAAAAAATATACAATAATGAAAAAAAAAATAATAGTGCCAGACAGCTGGAATTAGTTTATTATCACCTGGCAACACCCCACAAACGTTCGCTCGCCAAGTTCCTCTGCTTTTTCTCCCGTGAAATATGCCGTATTACCAATTCTCGTAATATAAATATATATTAGAAAGAAAGGTAAAAGACTGAGTGATATTTACAATAGTCTGACATGCTAAAGTCATCAGTACTCCCATCCATTGTTGTAGCTAATTTCCCCCGTTCGGTACTCCCCTCCTCACCTCCCCTTCATTACCCTGTTCACTCACTCGCCCAGACGCGTTCGCCCAGACGCACAGCGTTACGTATTATCTTCCCCTGATTTTCCCACTGATTTCATTCATTGAAATGAGCCCTATGCCCTATTTTTTCACGAAAAAATATACATTTATAAAAAAAACAGTAAATGATAGTGCTAGACAGCTGGAATTAGTTTATTATCATTTGGCAACACCACACAAACATTCGGTCGCTAAGTTCCTCTGCTTTTTCTCCCATGAAATAAGCCGTATTACCAATTCTCATATTATAAATATATATTAGAAAGAAAGGGAGAAGACTGAGAGATATTTGCAATCACCTGGAATTACCTAATTTATTAGACATTTTCTAGATTTCCTCCCATTGTTATTTTTTTGTCTAGCTATTTTTCCCTGGTGTCTTCTCCCCTCCCTACCTTCCCTCCATTACCCTCGCCTCCTGGCTAACCAAACACGCCGCGATAAGCATATCTGCCATGGAATTTTCCACTGATTTCATCCAATGAAATGAGGAATATGCAGTATCCTTTTACAATACAATATATATAAATATAAAAGATAATTGATAGTCCCATATTTACAATCACCTGGAACTACTTTATTTATTATGTATTGTATAGAGTTCCTCCCATGGACTATTGCCAACTTAGCTATTTTCCACCCTCCCTACCTCCTCTCCCTGCTGCACACGACACTCCACGCTACACAATTGTGCCCTCGTTTTTTCCACTGATTTCATCCACTGAAAAGAGCCCAATGCCCTTTCTTTTTAGCCAATAA
>JAGKTI010002291.1:0-21800 GCA_018397915.1 Birgus latro | reverse complement strand
ACACACACACACAACCAAACATTAAGATAATAAAAAAAAATAGATCCGTGAGAAGTGAAAACATTATTAATAATTGAAACTTTAAACAACAAATAATTAGATCTGCTAAGCCACCCGCCACACAGTCAAACGATTCACACACTGCCACACAGCTGGCAGCTGTGCAGTGTGCACCCGCCACAGTCTACACAGTACACAGTAGTATATAAAAACTGTGCACGTGTAAGTTTCTTGTTGTATTAGATTCAACTTTCCAGTGTCTGAGGCCCCGGATTGTTGTTCTACTCGTAAAAACACGATATTAATTCTCAGATACTTCTTTTTTACATATATCTTAATGAATTTATGCATTTACTATATAACATATTAATTGTATTGGCTAAAATGCATTGAAATCCACGTGTCTATAATAAATATTCAATGTGTACCTGATGCTGGGAGTAAACGTTTGGTAATCGATTACTGGGAACTATAATCGATTAGTGAAAAATTTTACACTGTAATCCAAGGCCCATGCTGTAATCGATGTAATCGATTACAAGTAATCAATTACACCCACACCACTAATAGGCATGTGTCAGTTGCCAAGTGTGAGTGTGGTGTGCAGATGGATCTCCTGGCTTTAGCAGACGGAATGGATTACTGTCTGACTCCTGAAGAGGAGTTCTTGTTCATGCAGAGCGACCTGGAAGACCAGCAGTTGTGACTGGACCTCGCCATGTACGTGCTACAACAAACAAAAAAATTAAGGCACAGAAGAAGAGGGCCTACTGGACAGCACCATGGCGACTGAGGCGACCAAAGAAATTGCTACGACCCGTCAAATCACACCTAACGACAAGCTGCGACAACCTACGACAAGCTAAGACACACTAAGTCACAGCTAAGACAAATGACGTTATCGTCGCGACATGTCACGTTCTCCTTGTCGGCACCCTCGCCAACAATTTTTGAACATTCCAAAAGTTGTCATAGCGGGACAAGAACCGCGAAGAACGACCAAGTTCTCCACGTCAGTGCTACGTCATCGCTAAGTCACGCCACATTTCTCATGACGACATGTGGCGACACACGAAGACATGAAGATCGTGGCGTGTTGTGGGAAAGTTCCTGACAGTGGTACATAGGCTTAAGACTTCATTGAAGGTGGACACTCTCATGACAGTCTTAATCATCTGAAAATTGGTAAAGTGTATAGCAAACCAGAAACTGTTCCATCAGCTAAGTCACAAACTTTCCTGCATGTCAGGTATCTGTCCATGTTGCTTCAACTAATTCTTACGGTGTAGATTTCTTCATTCCCTACCCTCAGTACTTTACACATTTCTCGTTTATCTTTTGATAAAGTATCACATTCATCATCCTCTCCTGTCACTCCCAGTACTTGTGTTGCAGCTGTACCAGAAATTAGCTCTAAACATCCCTTCTAATTCTACCTCTGTCACCATGCCAACTCAGCTTAAACTGATCCTATCCCTTGAACCATCATCTTAGAAGATGCATCACGCCCGAAATTTACGGGTATGGATAATGCTGTTTGTGTTTATAAATTTCCTTAGCGATGTTCAGTTTGAAATTGCAAACAAAAGGCTTACAACAGATCGTGCTAAGATTGCATACCTCAGAGGCAGACTACATAATGGTCTCTCAGATTTAGGCTTTCTCAAATGATCTAAATTTTTGGATAAGTTTACTACGTTTGATGACTACTGCATCAAATTTATTGAGTTCTTTTGCACCCATGCTGAAGTGGGTTCTCTGCTGAGTGTCTACAGATATGCAAAGTATGTAGCAGGATAAGCTGACACTTCGCGAGCATAAGACACCACTAGAAGCAGCATGTGTGGCCACTGCCACTGGTACTGAGCTTAAGGAGGTGCTGCAAAACAATCAGTGAGTGGAAACTGACAACAGGGGTAAAACCACTCTATCTTTAGACGATGAAGCAACCTTCTTCAGCTATCTAAGGTTTTTAAATCACCTTAGGAAGGAAGAATTGGGCACTGCAGTTGAGATTCTGTTTTCCCCTGGTGATGACTTAACGATGTTAGCTAGGGAGATAGATGACAGACTTGATATCATACCTACTCAGATGGTCCGTGATGTGCGCCCAGTTATTATGCCTGTGCCTTCTTATCAGAATAAAAAAGTCAAGGACAAGTTTCACATCCACTCAGCAAACACCACGTTCACCATCCACGTCATATGCTAGACCTATGCCACAAGACAGAAACTCTCATGGTCGTGCCAAATCTAACAGCAGAACCAAAACAGTTTGATCGTAAAGTCGGTGCACAGGTTATCGAGTAGGTCACTTTTATAAGAGACTTGGAGGTGAACAAGGACACATTGTGATAGCAAGTTACCTTCGCGGTCGCCCAGTGGTGCGTACAATGGCAACTCGCCCTCGCAATTATGCGGTAGCATGTACAGCACCTACCACAAGACTTGTTATCACTCTACCAGCAAGTGCCATGCCCTTGCCAACAAACTGTCGGGGGAAGCCCCATGCCAGAACCAAAACAGTCCTCCATAACAACACAAAATACTGAACTCCCCGTACACCAGATTGGTCCTCTGTCCCATTTAGGTGTAGCTGTCTTAGGTAATTGTGAAGGTGCTCTCATATAATATTTTATGGATTTTGGCTCTGTTGGGAACTTAATGTCTGAATCTTCCCTAGATAGTATTTAGAAGAAGACCAAACGGGTTCGGATTCATGAGGCACTTGACGTTCGGCCTTTTGGTGTTGAAGGCTCAGTAGATAGTAACAAAAAGAATGTAGCTGCAGTATGATATAATACCTCCTCTAGCAGTGACACAACGGTTGACTCTTCCACATCTCCGTTAACTGCCTCAAAGAGTCTGGGTGATATTTCGAAAAACTTGGAGACAGAAAGAGCTGTTACAAAACAGTGCACGGTCTTATTGCCACATGAATTCACAGGCGTCTCTGTTTGTGTTGTAGGTGCGAAAGGAATGGGTGCCTTAAACTTACCTGAGTTGTGTTGTGGGAATGGTTTAACTTACGAGTCTCCCTTGTCTTCGATGTTACAGGGTGGTTTATGTTATCTTTACCTACTAAAAATGCCACCAATGCTTTACTAATGCTTAAAAGTGGTACAAAAACTGGCAATTTCCTGCTGCACCCAATGGCTGTGAAGTTGTGCCAGGATATACCATTCTCTGTAACTGCTAAGCATAATGATAATGGTGCACATTGTGTATATGCCATTGAAAACTCTTCAGATTCTACTGCAAATCTTTCAGCTGACACTGCCTTTGACGCAGATGCTCGTGATTTCAGTGAAAATAAATCACAGTTACTTGATCTTTTGTAGATCTGTAGAGATGTTGTGGCCCTATCTGGTGGAGCAGTGGGAAAAACGAATCTTGTAAAATATCCTGCTGAGCTTGTTCCCCGTACTCAGCCAGTTTATGTTCCAGGATATAGACTACCACATAGCATTCATGCGGTGGCTGACAGCATCGTTTGGGATATGCTTGAACAAGATATCACTGAGCACTCCGACAGTCCATGAAATAGTCCACCCTTTCTTGTCCCAAAGAAAGGAGGCAAATTCAGACCCATAGTTGACTACCGTAAAGCGAACTCGGTCACTAGCCAATACCCGATCAATTCCCATTCTCAGTTTTGACAGGTTTACCGGAATCACTGAGGGAGAAAAAAGTTGGATTTACTTACATTGATTTGCTTAGTGGTTACTGACAAGTAGAAACAGAAGAGTTGTCAACCCCCATAACTGCATTCAGTACCTCTTCTGGCTACTATTACTTCAGATGGGATCCTTTTGGTCTTAAAAATGCTCCATCAGCATTCATGAGGCTACTACATTCTATTTTCTGTGGTATGATTGGTCATTCTCTTTTTGCTTATCTGGATGACATCAGTGTTGTGAAATCCCTGATCATTTGGCAATATTATGGCAATTATTTTATTATCTCAAAACGGCAGGTCTTAAGGTCAAGCTCATTAAATGCAACTTCCTGAGTAAGAAAATTAAATTTCTTTTACGTGTGGTTGATGCTGAGGGAATTCACACCTCAGATGAGAAAGCTAAAGCAGTTGTTAACAAAACCAACCAGTACTGATGATGTAAGAAGTTTTCTTGGATTAAGTAGCTTCTACCAGTGATTATTCAAGGTTATGCAGAGATCACCGCTCTTTATACGAAGTTACTTAACTTCTAGGGTACATACTTCGATCGACCGTACCAGCGTGAAAATCTGTATACAGTATACGGTATATGGAACCAATTTTTCGATTTATACAGAAGTAAAGTGTTATGCCCACGATTTAGAGCTTGAATTTACACACATATGCCGCAAACCAGGGCATTTTACACCAACTAGTTCATGAGCTATAGCCCGTCAGTGTTGAGAAAAGTTAGCCTTCTAGGCGGTGCGACTCCCGTTTCCTGTGCACTCCCACCCCATTCCCCCCTCATTCATCCCCTCCCATGACCTTTCTCACCCACTCCTATCGCCCCCCCTCTCTTCCTCCCTTCCCCCCTCCCCCTCTACTCCCATCCCCCAACCACAAGACAAAGAGGACAGGCAGAGAGGGAGTACAGGGGTTTGGAGAGTGGGTAGGGAAATATAATCCTCCCCAGGAAGATAGGGAGGGGGAGAAAAACCATGGTGGCATGATGGAGGATGGTGGGGGAGGGGGAGGGAGGGAGCAGGAGGCGGTCAGAGGCGAGGGAGGGGGAGAGGGAACAAAGGTACTGGAAGGCGGCGAGAGGACTGTGGGGGAATCATCCCTTCCCACCATGGGTACGGGCCCAAATCCTCCCTCCTCCCTACTCAGAACTTAGTTCTCATTGGTTGGCATCGATATACATCACAATCGGGGCTGAGCCTAGTGTCTGCAGTTTTTCCCTAAAGCCCCTCTATCAGTCACATTCGGTATCTTGCGTAATCCTGAAAAACGATCGATCGATCGATCCTGTTAGCACTTTAGAGGTCAAGAAAAATTAATCTTTTGACAGGACTAATGACCTGTCTCATGCCTTTAAAACGTCAAAAACAGCAGTCATTAATGATCCAGCCCTGGCATTTAAGAAGCATTTTCTTCTTTGTACAGACGCATCTGGTGTGGACCTACGTTCAGTATTAATGCAGGCTGATCATGCAAAGAGGAAACGTGTAACAGTGTATGCAAGTTATGCCCTTATTGCTGCTGAGTGTAACTATAGTGTTACTCATTGGGAGTTTTACCAGTTGTTTGGTCTCTCAAACATTTCAGAGATGTAATCCATGGATATCCCATACATATCCAATCAAATCATCTACCACTTTGTGACTTATTCAAAGGACGAAATTTTGCAGGGCATCTAGCACGATGTCATTTATAATCCAAGACTTCAACTCAACCTTTGAGTGCATGCCTTGTAAATCCATCATAACTGCAGATGCTGTTTCACATCATGTAGCTGCTGCAGTCTCACCATATCAGCCAAGTGAAGTTCCTCAGATGTCCCTGGTTGTCAGCACAAAGACCCTCTGTGGTTTAAAGTTATTTATTTTCTAGAGTCAGTAGACGCCTCAACCTTACCTATTCTGCCGGGGCCTAGATTAGCTCGTGTTGGACAACATCTTGTGTAGGAAGAAAGTCGTTACCGGTAGAGACATATCTAATAGAAAGATACGTCACCTCGTTTGACCCCAATGATTGATTCCTGCAGTACTCCACATTATTCATAACACACCTCACACATCCCATTCGGGAAAAGCTCTGTGTTTGAGACAAGCTCGTCTTTCATCTTATTGGCCTCCCATCCGCCTCTCTCCCGGTGACAACTCAGCAAGATGCCTGGAACCACTGTCTGACTTACTTATTCTTCAGTTCTGCAATATTCACGGCCTTCCCTCTAACTTTCCCTCTGTTGAACACCACATATCTTCCTCTAAACCTCACCTTCTCTTCCTGACAGAGACTCATCTGTCTGAGGCAACTGACAGCAAACCCTTTTCTGTTTCCTCCAACTTTCTTCATACTAATTTCAAAGCCAAAGGTGGCTGTTGTGGATATGTACACAACGACTTATCTTGCTCTCATGTTCCTGAACTCGATTCTTCTTCATTCTTCATTCTCTGGCTTCAGCTTTCCTATCATTTTCTGACTAAATATATATGTGCTGTTTACTAATCTCCTACTTCTATTGGCCATGAAAAATTCTTTGACTGTCTTACTTCTACGATGGAACACATTCTTTCCATGTCTCCTTTCTCTGAAATCTCCATTCTAGGAGATTTCAATGTTCACCACCACCTTTGGCTCTCCTCTCCTTTCACTGATCCACCTGGTGAATGACCTAGAGCAGCTTGTAGAGCACCCTACCCATATCCCTGACTCCCTTGAAGAGAGCTCCAACATACATGACCTCTTCCTTACAACTAATCCTTCTGCTTATGCTGTTAATCTTTCCTCTCTGTTGGGCTCCTCCGATCACAACCTTATTACCTTGACCTGCCCTATCGCTCCGGTATGGCCTGCGGACCCTCCAAACAAATGTCGTCTGTGGCACTTTGAAGCTGCGGATTGGGAGGCCCTCAGGCAGTACTTCTTTGATTTTCCCTGGAATGATTATTGCTTCCATGGCCGGGAGCCATCTGAGTGTGCTTTGCGCATTACGGAGGTTAATCTCTCGGGCATGGAAGCATACACTCCATTCTCATATCCTTTGACTAATGCAAGAAAGCCTTGGTTTAATCACGCTTGTTCTAATGCTGTTTGCAACAAGGAGAGGGCCTATAAAAGGTACAAGAGCCAACCCACCCCTGAATCAAATCTTGATTATGTTTCTGACCAGAATCGTGCTAAGTCTGTTCTTTGCTCTGCGAAAAATTATTTCATCCATAATAAATGCTCTCAACTCTCCAACTCGAATTCTTCGCGCTCCTTCTGGGATCTTGAAAAAAAAAACTTTCTAACAACACTACCTCATCTTCCTTCCCTCCCCTTTTCCACTCTGATGGTTCTGTAGCTATTCCTTCTACTGGTAAAGTAGATCTCTTTCCTCAGCCTTTCTCCTCCAATTCCACCTTAGACGATTCTGGTGCTGTTCCTCTCACTTCCCCCCTCTGACTTACTCATGGCTGACATTAAAATTTCTTCAGCTAATGTATTTTCTGCCATCACTGGCCTTAATGCTAACAAGGCATATGGGCCTAATGGAATCCCTCCTGTTGTCCTCAAGAACTGTGCTTCTGTGTTTACACCCTGCCTAGGTAAACTCTTTCGCCTTTGTCTTTCAAATGTACCTTTCCTTCTTGCTGGAAATTTGCTCCCATTCAGCTAGTCCCAAAGAAGGGTGACCATTCCCAACCCTCTAACTATCGTCCAGTTGCTTTTACAAACTGTGTATCAAAAGTTTTCAATTCTTAATAGAAATATTTTAAAGTATTCTTCCTATTACAACCTTCTTTCTAATCGTCAGTATGGTTCCATCAGGGACACTCCACTGGCGATCTTCTCATCTACCTTGCAGACTCCTGGTCATCCTCCTTTCGGGACTTTGGCGAGAGCTTTGCCATTGCACTTGACATCTCAAAGGCTTTCGATCGAGTCTGGCATAAATCTTTAATTTCCATGCTGCCCACTTACGGTTTCTATTCTTCCATCTGCACCTTCATCTATTCTTCCTTTCTGGTCATTCTATAGCTGCTGTTGTAGACGGCCATCCTTCTTCTCGTATATATATCAACAGTGGAATTCCTCGGGGCTCTGTCCTATCACCAACTCTCTTCCTATTATTCATCAATGACCTTCTAAGCTGTACATCTAACCCTATCCACTCGTACGCTGATGATTCCACCCTTCACTTTTCCATTCGGCTCTCGCAACGTCCATCTCAGCAGGTACTTCAACAAACAAGGAATGAGGCTATGGCACACCAAATGTCTGGCATGGCTGGTATCTCTGACTGGGGTAAAAATAATCTTGTTTGTAATGCTTCAAAAACTCAGTTTTTACACCTATCAACCCGACAGAATCTACCTCTAATGTCTGATAATATCCAGCTCAATCGTGCATCATCCTTGAACATGCTTGGAGTTACATTCACTCGGAACTTATCTTGGAAAGATCATATTGCATCTCTTGTAAAATCTGCTTCCAAGAGATTAGGTGTGCTAATCCAACTCCATACCTTCTTTATCCCAGCATAGTTGTTGACTTTATACACGGGTTTTATTTGCCCCTGTTTAGAGTACAACTCTCATGTGTGGGGAGGCTCCCCACACAGCTGTTCTCAATAGGGTGGAGTCAAAAGCTTTTTGCTTCATTAACTCTCCTTCTCTTACTGGCTCCCTTCAACCTCTGTCTCTTTGCCGCACTGTTGCATCTTTATCTCTTTTCTGTCGCTACTGCAATGGTCACAGTTCCTCTGAACCGTCTGCTTGCATCCCTCCACCTCTACGGCGGGTGCGTGGCACCCCACTAGCAACAAACTCGCATCTCTTTTCTGTCCAACTCTCTAAAGCAAAAGTTAACCGTTACTCTCAGTCTTTCATTTATGCAGCAGTTCAGCTCTGGAACTGTCTCTCTCTGTCTGTATTTCCTGCTTCCTATGATCTCCAGTCTTTCAAGCGCAGTGTTTCCAGGCATCTCGAAATGAACGGATCTTGAATTTGGCTCTCTTTTGTTTTTTTTTGGTATTTGTTTTTTTCTTGGAAGGAACGATTTGCAGGCTTCTGACCTTTGGTTCCTTCTTTCTTGCATAAAAAAGAAATTGTCAAAAAGATTCAACTGGGCCACCTGCTCCACTTTTGCAATAATCGGTTCCAACACGTCCATGGGAAACTATTTCAACTGACCTCATTAAGCTACCTCTTACGGACTCTGGTGGAGAGTACTTGTATGAGGCTGCTGATCATTTCTCAAGTTACAGTGCTCTCGTGGTTTATTATGACAAGACTGCTAAGAGCATCGCATATGCCTTCATTGATCGTGTTATTTACCCATTTACTCGGCCATCAACCATAATTACTGATACTGGTTCTGAGTTCAACATCAGTTTTATTACAGAGATTTGTAAGTAGTATAATGTCATTAAATGTGATGTAATTCAGTATCATCCTGCCCCCAGTGGACCTGTAGAAAAACAAAATCGTAATGTATTAGAATCCTTGCGGAACCTAGGCTGTTACGCACATGCTGGGATGAGTGGATACCAGAAATTGCTGCTTCTACCAACAGCTCAAGTAATACATCAGTTGGCGAAACTCCATTCTTTGCCCTATATGGATCTGATATATCTCTGCCCTATTCAATGCTGCTATCAAAGTCTAGTTCATTCTATAGCCTGAACAATTATGTGAAACTGAAATCGTCAGACTTCCAGACAATATACCAGTACATTAAGGCTAATCTAGCATTGTTTAAAGGAGATATGCTACATTGCAACCATAGCCCTGCCTCACCTATCAATATTAATGTTGGAGATTTAATTTTCACTTGTTCGCGCACTCGCACTTCTAAGTTGAATGACAAGTTTACAATCCTACACAGTGTGTTATCTCGTGTCGGGAATAAATTGTAGATTAAAGGCATTTCATTACGTGAGAGGAAATGGGTCCACGGTTGTGATATCAAGGGAACTCCCAAATGGGAGAAAAGTCACGAACGTAATGCACCTTCCATAGCCTCTCCTTCTTCTACAGGACCTCCTACTACTCACCTCAAGCTTCCTCTTTCTTCTACTTTTGTTACCCCTTCACCAACTCCTGCTCTACCTGGAACTGAGTGCAGAAAAACCTTCGCTCAATAACTCACACCGGTCTCTTGTGTTTCTTCCTTCACCTGTCAGGACCACTTAGCTGATTTGAACAGTAATTTGCATACCTTTTATAGGCAAGATGTTGTGGAGAGTGTGGACAGGCTTGCTGGTGCGTGCTGTGATCAGGTCATCTCTGGGTGATTAGGATATAGGTGATTTCCTCCGGCCAGGAGCGCTGATAAAGTTGCACGGGTAAATAATGTAAGTGGAGGACGTCATCTCCCTCCAGTATGATCTTCAAAGCTTGATGACATTCACTCAACAATTTCCTGAATTTGCTAATTAACTGCCCACCACATGATCCCTACTCATTTCCTTGGTCAACAAACACGTGTTAATGAACCTTTCTGGGTTCCACGGTACGAACCACTTCAGTAGAAACTTGTTTAGACTGAAAAATTATGTACTACTTTAAATGCTTCATTACCCATCAGTGCCCGTGTTGGAAAATCACGCTCACGAGTAAAGGAAGGTCTCTTTGATTGTTGGTGCTTTTGGTTTAGCATCATCTAATGATTTGTCAGCATATCACAGATAATTGCAACATTTGCCTCAGTATTGGAGGCACAAGACAGATTGCTGAATGTTCATCATAATTTGTTGGGTACATATATGACTGAAATGGGTACTCAGTTGAACAAGTGTTCGGGTGTGTTAGTGAAATTGAATTATTTGATTAATATTGTCATAGAAATATTACATACCATCTTCCATCTTCATGCACTGTCTCCGTCTCTCCAGTCATTACTGTTGCAAGTTGAAGATTTTGTTCACCCTTAGTAGATGCTGTAAGTGGTCATGTGACCGTAGACATTGTTCCAATGTAAAAAATTTGCTTAGCCTTGGAATGAGCATGCAATAACGTCAGTCTTGTTCCTATTTTCCCATTTTCAAGCTTAGAATTATAATATCCTGTACTAAAAGCTACCTTCCTTTCCATGACTAACATGGCCCCTATGCCTGCTAGTTCCTCGGTCATATTTGACCTCATCCGATTATTTTCATTTTCTTTGCATTTCGATGGTTTCTTTACACTGCATCTGTGTACTCTGAATTCTTCTGTCTCATGACTAAGTTCATTGCCTTTGTTCCGTCAGAAGTCTTACATTCGTGATTGTCAGTTGCACAGTTCCTTCATCTTTGTCCTGCTCTTCTCCTTAATGTCCTACCTGTCACAGCTGCTCCCTGTCAGAATGCTCTAGTTTGTAATCTTTCAGTCAAAACTATTTTCCTCTTAATGTTCCTTCACACCTGCTCTAAAGTTACCTGTTTTTCGTACTTGCTTGGACCATGTACACTACATTTACTGTACTTCGTACATCGTCATTTGTTAGTGTTACCTGTCTAAACATCCCTGTGAAATCACTCGAAGCCATTGGTATTTACATTGATCCAGACTATTGTTCCATCAAATCAAATTCTCTTCATGCCTAACACGCCAACACTATGCCATTCGTTCTCATAATTTTGAAATCTTTGTGAATATGAACATCTCTTCCATTTTCCCCACTGATGGCGAAAATTTGATCTCTTAACTGACCATGATTATCTAAACAATTCTAACTTTGTGAATATTCAGATTATCTAAACAGTCCTGATTTTGTGAATATTCAGACGTCTCATTTCCTTCATCACTCATTCTTGTGCCCTTATTCTGTGTACCTTCCCACAGCATTCACCGTAGTAGGATTCCTGATCAGGGCGGTTCTTGTTCATTGCTGCGTCAAACGTAAAAAAAAAAAAAAAACATGATCTTAGAGTGGAGAAACTACTTAAGCCAGTATAGCAGCGAAATTTGTTAAATGTGTTAACGACGTAAAGGATACGCAGCCTGATCCTGATTTCGAGGTGGTTTAAGTTGGAACATGACACCCCACTCCCCAGTCACCTCTGTCATTGCCATCAACCAACCATCAGCCACACCACCGTCAGCTCCACCTCTACGTATGCAGTGTCGCTTTATGTGCAGACGTGAAATTCCTCGTGCTGTTATTTCCTGTGGACCTAATAACATTTTCTAAAATGGTGTATTGAACATCCATACAAAATCTAGAAAGTTTGCGTTCATATAATTATATGCTGGAAAAAGACTCATTGCATTCTGAACATATTGTGCTCCTTATTATCTAGTTATTATGAGATCTTATTTCTTCACGAAGAAACTGAAAATCCTGCAAAACCAGTTGTTAAATTAATGTACAGTGGTTTTATCATTTATCACTATAATGTATCAATATTTTTAATTAATCATACAACTACCGTATAATAACGCTTCTGTATTCACTAAAATGTAATGTCACCCAATCTGTGTTTTTGCTCCATCATATTATTAATTGGTCTAAATACCATCCTCTTTCTATGTGCACATTTCTTATATTCCTTAATACGAATTCCATATGGATTCCTCTCATTTCCTTTATTTACCATTTGACTTTAACTTACATATCTCCTTGTTAACCAGTATACTCTTATTATTCTCCGACAAGGAGAGTATGCTTCCCCCCTGTTTGTATGTTTATTTATTAGTTTGTTAGCTTACTAAAAAACTGAGAGATTTGGACCAAATATGGTGGGTAGATACCCATGTCCCAGGGAACAATAGAATAACTTTGGGACCGATCATGATCGTATCACAAATTCTGGATCCGGAAAACACTTTTTTGAGAAACCTTAATCATTTATGAGAAAATTTTACACATTATGAAGAGTGGTTTGGAAACTACGTTTCCCTTGATGGAGAGATGCACTCCACTGAGTGCACCTGTAGTTAGTATCGTGGCGACCTATATTCATATTGTATCATTTTCTCATTGTCCACTAGAATTGTTAACCCATGGTGTCCGGTGTTTATTTCCACCGACCCTTCCCCCAGCCAAGGATTTCTGGAAAATCACGATTTTTTTTAACCATAATATCTCAGCTAATACTTAGCCCAAGATAAAACATCGTGTCAAAATACTCACCAATCCTTCAAGTTGATGGCCTCAGATTGTACTGGTAGTGCGTAGAGTCAGAGAGAGAGCCCTTGGAACTGGGGTAACTTTTCGTGTTTTTTTGTGGCTGTGTCCATATGTATGGCACAAGTCAAGCTTATACTAGCCCTCCACATTAAAAAAAAAAAAAAAAAAAACGCTTTCGGAATACTGCAGTCAACCACAAACACCATGTCGACGTAGGCTTTGAGAAGTATGGTGTGAGTGTGCAGTGGTGTGAGCACGAGAATGAGGTCTGACATCTCACCAGACATAGGGAAAAGTTTTTACATAGGTCTATCCATGATGGAGGTATGCAGGTAACTGGAGTGTGACTGGGATGCCTGTAGGAGGGTTACCAGTGTTTACCTGTGGTGGTAATTGCCAGTGAAATATTCAAACAATGCCGTGAAACACTAGATCATGTGTGCATGCTACCCACACATCTCCAGGTGGTCATCTGTACATGACATCCAGATGCCATGGGTTAATATTATTCTAGTATTTTAATTATCTTCTAATCATCTTTGTTAGCACTAAATGTTGGCAAACATTTTGTCTACCCAGGGAGACTTTTTATGTGTATATCTTTTGATGTAAAACTAATTGTATAATGATGTATATTCATTGATGTAAAGCTATTTTATGATACAGGTGCAAGAATGTGCAGCATATCTGCTGAAAGCCTTTTGTGACCAGATCAGAGTATTAGCAAGGTCATCAAACTGTTAATTAAATCTAAAAAGTGGTGCCAGTCACAAGAAACCTCGCCTGACAGCTGTTGTTTTATTGCTATTAAATACCGACCAATTTCTGCCATTTGTCATTAGTGCACAATAAAGTCTGAGGTAAAGATGCAAAAGTTTTCAAGTTAAACCCTCCGAAAATCCGTGATCTTGCATTTGGCCTTTCAGATTTACTCAGGGTCAAAGGTCATGCTGCCAAATGAAAGCCCTTATGAGACTTCTTATATCTTGGTAATGGTAAATATCTCTATCTTAAACGAGTTTCGAGTTATAGCCCCCTGAATATGTATGACCATGAGTTTGACAATTCAAGATCACTTACAAAGGTCAAGGTACCAATTAAAAACCCATATGAGATTTCCTATATGTTGATAATAGTAATTATCTTTCTATCTTCAGCCAGTTTCGAATAATAGTCCCTTGAATATCCATGACCTTGAGTTTGATCTTTCAAGGTCAAAGGTATTGGTGCCAAATGAAAGCCCATTTTACGAGTTCCTGTATGTTTCTAATAGTAAATATCTCTGTTTTCAATCGTGTCAAGTAATAGTCCTCTTAAAATCGGTGACCTTGATCTTGACCTTTCATTGTCACTCAGCTACATCCAAAATTTAATCACTTTCTTTTGGGATCAGTTCTGACCTATCCTGAAAGTTTCATGTAATTTCATTCAGCCATTTTTCCGTAATGTTGCTAACACAGATAGAAACAGACTAACTCGACCAAAAACAATAACTCTTGGACTCAGTCCGGGCGAGGTAATGATCACGTGAACACCGTGCTGCCTCACTTTTCCTCTGAGGGCAGCATAGAGACAAGCAAAAGGCAAGAAGGCACGCTTTTAGTCTGATGTCTTTAGTTGCGGTGTACCTATAGTCTCCTATAAATTATGAAGGCATAATGGAGGACTTTTTCAACCTGAGTGCTCGTGTTTGTCTACCATCACTCAACCTCTGCCACACAGCCCTACTTGTTCCACTGTTGTTGTATATCTGCTACTATCAGACAATTTTATTGAACTCTGGAAACACTGGGCGGTGAAAACCCCTCCAAATCGAAAAGTGTATTTTAACTAGATTCAGATCTTTAGGGGATGGCAAGAATTAAACAGAGATTATGTCATTTGGTTGAAGCTGTAAACCTCTTCTCTCCGAGATCCATCGCAAGTTGGAGAAAAACGTAGGTTATCATTAAGACTACATTAAAAAGGATGTCATCATGGATAAATGGTTAGCAATTACAAATTAAGACATTCTTCTTCCTTCATGATGGTACTTTTACATCCGCCAACAAAGTTGGAGGAAGGTTATGTGTTCTCTTGTGTTTATCTCTTTCAGTACAAGATATCTAAAAGTTATTATCGGATTTCACTGAAAAATGGTAGATAGGTGGACAGCTGGTCAAGGAAGAATTGTTTAGATTCGAGGGTAGATCCGGATCCAGCTGCCGGATTATATTATAAATTTTGTTTGTTTTGAAGGAGGAATGAACTTTTTGAGTTGGTGTAAAAGGGGAAACAAAAACTATATGACCTTATTATGAGACCATACTGTGAGAACTGATTGCGAGACCATAAACGCAGTCGTCTGGTAAGAAAAAGGAATTAGAGAAATTAAGAAAAAAAAATCACTGATGCTGGTGGAAGTATGAGCTCTCTGTATGTTTTTTTTTTTTTAATTATTATTTTCAAGTACTTGCATTTGTATTGTATACATTTGAAATATGAGTTTTCATACTGCTAACTCATACGTGGTTGAGACTGCTCGCAGTCAATGCTAGATGATTTTATTCAGCAGTGAGTTAGTTTGGGCATGTGGAGAGGATAGAGAGTGAATGACTGACGAAGAGAGTTTATGTGAGTGAGGTGGAAGGGAGGAGATGGAGGGGGAGGCCGAGGATGAGATGGAGGGATGGAGTGGAGAGGTACATGAGAGAGGGGTGTGAGTTGGTAGTGGGGTAGTGAAATGGCGTGGAACAGAGCGACATGGAGGCGATTTGTTTGTGGCCACCCCATGCGGGATTGTGGCGTCTGGCAATAGATAGATAGATAGATAGTCAGTCAAAGGAGTCTCAGAATGTTATCTTCTGAGCAGTGGGGCTGCAAAACAGGCTCTATGATGCGGCAATCTGGCTAATTATGTATCACTGCAAAATGAATTCAAATGTGCATCACTGTCTTGGAAATGGCGTTACACACTTACCCATGAAACAGTTTTGCTCAATAATAACAAGTCACACCAATGCGAAATTTCCCAGTTGGCAGCAAACTGGCAACTACACGAGCAGGACACACCCCTATCAGACCCTCAGTGTGTTTTTAGTTAGTAGAATAACTTGAGTGTGACGAGATACTGCCAATGATTTATTTTATCTTTCCCTCTCCTCCATTACCCACTGTCAGACGTAGATTCTATTTTATTATTGAAAATCTGTTTTTGAGACAGATTTTAACCTTCCCAAGGTGTTTATGCCATGATAAATGGTTCAGAAGGTGCATGAATTTTGCTCATCACAGATATGGGGATGAGAGATGATAAGAAATCCTAATATTCTGTAAAGACTGCACGATCCTGTTCCTACGAGAAACTTTGTGGGAAGTTTTTGACCTATCCCGTCTGAGTGACATATTTACATGTCCTCCCATGGCCGTCCGGGGTGCACGTATACATGATCTAGTGTTTCGCAGCATTATTTGAATATTCTGCGGGTTATTTCCACCACATGCAGCCACTGGGAACCCTCCTGCACCCATCTGAGTCATGCTCCAGAGTCCAGTCACCTGCTGACCGCCGTAATAGGTAGACCTATGCAAAAAGTTTTCCGTGTCCAGATCCTTGGCTGATCGCCAGCATTGCCGACATAAACACCAATGAAGTCAAAGGCCAGAAGAAAAGGCCTTAGTGATAGTGCGACAGGGAGAGAACTTGAGGTGAATTATCGCCAGTTGTGAGTGGAGAAAGTAACTTCCTCTCAAGAAAATGGGTGTTGAACTTTATGCATCGTGTGAGGAGGGTGGAGGACGTGACTCCACTGTGTGCCCATCACTTCCCCCTGTATGTTCATCTCCTATTTCCAATAATGGGAATGGTTCAGAGCGTATTGATGATCCTGGAGAGAGGAATGTTGGCAAGGATAAGGAAATGGAAGAGAAGGTAGGGAGTGGAGAAAGGGAGAAGGTGGAGGAAGGAGGGAGAAGGGAGGAGGAAACGAGTTGTGTCGATCCTCGTGCCACCTCTCTATATTTACATGAATTTTGGAAGAAAAAAGTTTGTTTCTTGATTAAATCAGTGCCTTATATTTTATTGAAAGTTTCTGTGTGTGAATGTTTGTTATGATGAAAAGTACAAATCACAGGAAAAAAAAATTATAGTGGAAAATGTAGAGGAGGGAGGGAGGAGGAATGGTGGTGTCTCATGCCACCACTCTGTTTGTTTCTCATGATGAAATCAGTGCCTTATATTTTATTGAAAATTTTCGTGTGTGTATATTTACCCTTTCGTGCATGGTAAGTTTTAGTAAGTTTTCTGGCTTAAGATTTTACTCACCTGCCCTCCCCACCAGGCCACCCGCGCGACGCAAAAGAACACGTATTCTCGCCTTATTTTCGCCACCCAAACCTCTATATATACCAATGAAACTCACATCATCTTATTCGCCAATGTTTGTTCTAGCCGATAAGCAAAAAGAAAAAAAAGAAAAATACAAATAAAAGTACATTAGAGCAGCGTGAATAAACTTTTCGGAACGTCCATCTCACTTCCCAACATTGTAGTTCGAATGTTTTCCATCATACAGAAAAATGTTATTATAAGTTTTGATAGAGACTTTAATTAACTTTTTGATGAGCTTTGCCAGTTGTGATACAATTTGTAGTTATTGAAAAAATAGCCAAAAACTAAAAGCCATTTTAAAAAATTCAGGGAGCTCTACCGCAAAAGTTTTCTTGCACACATTATGTTTTTATTAAATAATCTTGTGTAGAATTTCATGAGCTTTCTCAGGGTCCCCGCCGATTTTTGATCCACCTCATAGTTTCTCAGTAAATCACAAAAAGCTACAGGGTACTCATGGCTGCGGTGCTCTTTCATCATGTGCGCACAATAACCGCCTGTGTAACAACGACATTTCATTAGAGAATTTACATAGTTATGTCCTGTACATACGTAGAATTCATGGTTCTTACAGGAAATCAATACGTCCAATCGTTTTCGAGTAAATGGACGACAAAGATAGAATACTTTTACTCACCCGCAAGTGAGATAAAAACACTCTCTTACTGAGTTTTTATCACTACAAAGAGGCTAATAGGAGCCACTACAGTGTTGCCAAGGTCTTACCTCGGGAGAGAGACGCACCCGCTAGAACGCACCAAAATTTTACGCAAATTGACCAAAAACTGATTTTTTTTTTTTTCACGCGATTTGTGTTCCATCTGCATCTATGTGCTACACATGGAACGCAAATCGCGGTTGCGTGCGCAAAAAGGTTTATTATGATGATAAGTCTAAACTGCAGGGAAAAAAATGTTATAGTGGAAAATACAGTATTTTCGATTCTGGACAGTACGTGTATAACTAGTTTATTCAATATACTTTTTTTTAGGTTTTATGTAGTAGTAGTAGTAGTAGTGGTAGTTGTAGTAGTAGTAATTGTTGTAGTACTGGTAGTTGTAGTATTAGCAGTAGTTGTAGAAGTGGTAGTTGTAGCAGCAGTAATAATAGTATTATATGCAGTACCTGTAATACCCAGACTTCTAGTCACACAGTGAAGCCAGAACCTAGTGACAATGCAAACCAAACATACATCTCCATCTGTGTGTGTGTGTGTGTGTGTGTGTGTGTGTGTGTGCGCGCGCGAGCGTGTGTGTGAGTGTGTGTGTGTGTGTGTGAGAGAGAAAAAAAAAGTGTGCCTGTCTGTTTGTCTGTAAGGCAGGATGGTGGCCTTCAAGGTCGTTGCTATGGTTACCGGCCTACCAAATATGAGCGAATATGGAAAAGTATTCATGTAAATAGTGTTTGTAGTGGATTTTAGTCTTCTGGAAGTGTTATCGCAGTGTTATTATTGTGGAGGGCTAGTGTAAGCGTTAGTTGTCACCAAACCTCTGCCACACATGCGGACACCAGCTAAAAAACTACAAAAATTGCCCTCATTCCCCACTCACTCACTCTCCCTATGTGCATTTCACGGACTATCTGAGGCAATCAGGATTGGTGAGTAATATGACATCTTTTTTGTTTTATTTGGTACAGTATTAACTGAGATATGAAGGTTTAAAAATAGACCATTTTCCCGATTTTTCTCGGGAATGCCCGGGTGGGGGGAGTGCTCGCTACATCTGCTGGACGTGAAAGGGGGGGGGGGGTAAAAATCTCTCATGATTTTGAAGTACATCACATGGCCAGAGAGCTGACTCATATGATGTAAGCCATCTGCTGTGAGTTGATACTACTGAGTGTCTCATGGTTAGGAATGCATTTTTCTACTGAAGCTAACATAAAACGGATTTATTGGGCTAAAAGAGACTCGTGGAAGTCAAGGAGTGTCAGTATTCATTATACATATTTCATGTTCAAGCTGCCTGTACTGCACTTTGACATTATGTGTATTTTAGTGACAGATGTCATTAATGTGCACTTTGGGAAAGCCTAATGAGCGAGTGAGTGCCATGTTATTACAACTTTCCTCTGATGTATCTTTGTGATGATGGCTTGGCAATAAAAAAAACAAAACGAAAAACATTCTTTGTAATTGTGGCTTTCACCGATTAGAGCCGAACACTCCCTTGGAAAACTCGAGATTCCAAGGGATCCTACACTTTATGGATGAGTTTTAGTTGATAAAATTTATCAAATGAATGTGTCACATCCAGAAAGAATTTCAATTCTATTTCATATAGGTATAAAGTTACTGGTTTCTGCTTAGACTATCGGGATTGGCCATTCCAGGTCGGACCGGGCCGCTCATATCTTAACTTAGAGGGACTGGGTGATGCTTGCGGTAATCATATCAGGGTAACACCTAGGTCGCTACACCGTCGCTTTCATGCACATCACGGCGTGAGGGTGAACAGGTCGTTAAGTGGAGGTGGAAAGGGAATGCGGAGAGTTACAATGTGGAAAGTGGAGGGAGAGAATTTGGAGGGTTAGGGGTATGTAGGTATGGGTAAACTGAGAGAATAAGAAGAACGGAAGAAATATTTTGCAGTAAGAGAGAGGACAGTGGTGGGGTGGGGGATATCGATCACATCATAAAGATGATGTCTGTTAAGCTGGGCTGCAAGGGGGAATGGGGAGAAATTTTGAAATTGGAGATCCTGAAAGAGGGATGGTTGATGAGTAAAGAAACACTTTGTGACGAAAGAAAGAAGAAGCAGTGAGGATAGAGATACGTTTTAAATTATGAGGTTCGACAACGAATCACAACAAAATCTGGTCCAGGTTTCCATGTCTGTTACCTAGGTAGGTAAAATTAGTGAATAATACGGTTCTGCATCCTTTCCACAGCACCTCTTCGAGATAGCACCATAATATATTGTTAGTCTATTATTACAATTGATTGGCAAAATAAGGTGTTAGTTCAGTTCTACATTCTTTCCATAGCACTTCTTTGTGACAGCGTCATAATATAGTGTTAACCTGTTGTTATAGCTCATTGGCAGATTAAGACAATACTATGGTTCCACATCCTTCCATAGCATGTCTTCATAACTGGCACCGAATTTTGGTGTTAATATCTTGCAGTAGCTCAATATCAGAATTAGACAAAAATGCAGGCCAACATCCTCTTAACAGCAGTGGTATGTTTTGTTACAGTTCAGGATTGAGGATTGACACGAGATTATTACACCATGAAGACAGCTTGGAATCAACACCTATTGTCAGAACACGGAACATAAACGCAAATAAATTTTGCCAGGTCACAATCATCCACTTGCATACGACATGCAATAATGGACTTTACTTCCAAGTCCCCAGCTGTATTGCTCAGTGGAATGTTTAGTCCATGCTCTAGTACAGAGATAACAACTGAGACTGGAAATTTACTGACACATATCCATAGACAAGTAATAATAATAATAATAATAATAATACTGTTAACTGCATACTTACCGAGATATATCTGTGTCCAGCGCCGGGGAACAGGCTAGGATCAAGCGTTGACCACGTCCTGAGGAAGTCCGTGACGAAGGATGTGGATGTGTCCACGATACGGAACCCGGTGATGTTGACTGCACCGTATTCCTTTACGTCATCATCCCACCTCTCGTCCAGCACCTGAGCGGGTAGATACAAAAGTGTCAGTGGACGGGGGATGAGAAGGTGAGTAGCTGAATGGAAGGAGACAAGGATGATAGGGAGAGAGAGAGAGAAGGTACTGTATAAGGGGAAGAGAGATAATGCTTGGGGTTTCATTCTCTCAGGATTTGTCTTGGAAAGAACATATTACATCTCTTGTGAAATCTGCTTCCAAGAGATTAGGTGTGCTAAGCCGATTCCGTACTTTCTTTACCCCTGCACAGTTGTTGACCTTGTACACGGGTTTTATTCGCCCGTGTATGGAGTACAACTCTCATGTGTGGGGAGGCTCTCCACATGCAGCTCTTCTCAATAGGGTGGAGTCAAAGGCTTTTCGTCTCATTAACTCTCCTCCTCTTACTGATTCCCTTCAACCATTGTCTCTTCGCCGCGCTGTTGCATCTTTATCTCTCTTCTATCGCTACTTCAATGGTCACTGTTCCTCTGAACTGTCTGCTTGCATCCCTCCACCTCTACGACGGGCACGTAGTACCCGTCTAGCAATAAACTCTCATCCCTTTTCTGTCCAACTCTCTAATGCAAGAGTTAACCGTTACTCCCAGTCTTTTATTTATGCAACTGGTCAACTCTGGAACTGTCTTCCTATGTCTGTATTTCCTACTTCCTATGATCTCCAGTCTTTCAAACGCAGTGTGTCCAGGCATCTCGAATTGAACGGATCTTGAATTTGGCTCTCTTTTGTACTGTTTTTGTTTTTTCTTGGAAGGAACAGTATGCAGGCCCGTGGCCTTTGGTTCCTTCTTCCATGCAAAAAAAAAAAAAAAAAAAAAAAGAACGGCAGCAGACAGATAGGGAAAGGAGCAAAGATAACGTGGAAGAGAAAGGGAAGATTAAGAAGAGGTAAAAGAGAAGGTACAATACAGTATGTTAAGGGAGACTGATAGTTGAGAAGAGAGAAAAAATATTGATGGGCGCATGCTTACAATGGTGTGAGTGAGAGAGATAGGAAGAAGGTAAAAAAGA
>JAGKTI010002290.1:20307-69015 GCA_018397915.1 Birgus latro | reverse complement strand
GCGTGTCGGGGAGAGGAGGTGGAGATTGTTAGGCGTGAGAGGGTTGAACTTGCAGGTGAGTCTCGAGTGTGTGGAGGAGTTTCGTTATTTGGGAGACATGTTATGTGCCGGAGGTGGGGCTGGAGTTAGCTCGGTTGCTAGGGTGAGAAGTGGTTGGAAGAAGTTCAGGGAGCTGTTGCCTCTCCTGACATTGAGAGAACTCTCCTTACATGCTAAGGGGTCGTTGTATGCAGCATGTGTTAGGAGTGTGATGCTGTTTGGTAGTGAGACCTGGGCAGTAAAGGAAGAGGATATTCGCAGGTATAAACGTACAGAAATGACAATGATTAGGTGGATGTGCAGTGCGTCCCTGCGTGCAAAGCCTGGGGGGGCTGGGTTTACGATGGAAGAGTTGAGAGGTAGGATGGGACTGGAATGTATTGGTGTTGTGATGATGAGATGTAGGCTGAGGTGGTTTGGACATGTGGAGAGGATGGGGGATGATAATTGGGTACAGAGGGTGAGAGGTGTTAATACTGGGGGAGGGGTTGGGAGGGGTAGACTGAGAAAGACATGGGACGAGGTCATTAAGTGTGACTTAAGGGTTAAGGGACTGAACAGGGAGGCTGCCAGGGATCGAGCAGCATGGAGAGCCGCCATTAGGTGACCAAGGCCGACGCATGCAAGCATGTTCTAGCCTTCAAAAACGAAACGAAACGAAAGTTTAGGGTATCGTTTGATATCTTTGGGGAAAATTTTGTTTCAGTTAGGCAAATTATATGTGGTTCATTTTCTTTGATATAGTCTTTCATCTCTAATAATTTAGACACCATTCCATCTACATTTGAGTACATCAACTATCTTGTTTACATACTTGCCATAGCTTGAGTCTACTACCTTCCTCCTTTTTATTCCCTGTTGGGTACACAACCCTTTTGCTCCTGCAATCCAATTACTGTACTTTGTAAAAAAAATTTACTCCTGTCTTCCTCTGATCTTTCCTCGTTCTTTGTTTTTGCCTCCTCCCTCTTCTCCTTTAGCATTCCCAATTCCTCCAAGTTAGGTATCTTTTATCCATACTTTTTTAATTCCTCGTTTTCCATGAGTTTGTTTGCATATTTTACTATTTCCTTCAGTGTCCACACTCTGGAAGGTTACTTTCAATGGCCTTGACTTATTTCTTGCATATTTCCCAAGTCTTTTGTGTTCCTCTATGGCTTTATCACAGATTTCCTCTCATACTTCCCTTAATATGTTCATTATATTTGCCATCTCCTTTTTGTCTCCCAAAATTTTTTCTTACTTCGTTTTCATCTATACCAGTGATTAATATAGATTTGTTGATATCTGTGGAATCTTTGACCAGGTTTGGGTTGGTTTTGATTTCTTTCACTTCCTTTCTAATAATATTTTCTTCGACTCTCTGTTTCTAAGTCTTTCCTTACTTTCACAATTTCAGCATGTGTAGTTTCTACATCATCTTTGTAACGTTGCATCACCTCGTTCACCTGAGCCTCTTCAATATTGCTGCTTTGGTCGATCAGACTGCTTGCTTGTCTAATTGTCTAAGTATCATTTCTGAACTTCTCCATAATACTTTTATGGCTGACAACTGGATTTGCCGATTCACTAATCTTCCTTCTAAGTGGACCCACCTCAACTGACAGCTCATCTATTGTTGTATCATTTTTGTTGAAGTCCTTTACTAAAATTTCATTTTCTTCCTTGTACATGCATAACTGCTTCTTAATTTCATCTATTTCACTATGAAAAGTTTTCTCCAGTTTATTCACTTTCTCTACTAATTTACTGTATTATATGATTCCATTTCAACCAGTTCTTGGTAGAAATCATCATCCTGTTATCTACGTTTATCCCTTTTGTTAACTCCTTCCATATTCACTTTACTAAAGATGGTGCTCATCTTGTGGTATTTCACTTTGAAAGATCACTTCTAATTACAAGTATGCATCTCCCTGCTACCCGCCTGGTGACAGGTGACATCCAGCTGATGATGCGTCGATCAGCAGATTCTTGCACTAACTGGATGTATTCTATTATTTGAACAACACCTTTGCTTAAACTTCCTCTACTATATTAGAACATCATTTAGTTTAACCTAGTACAGAGCTCGACTCATAAAGATACCATTTAGGTGTGGCCAGTTGTGGCCAAGGGTGGCCAGCGCGGAGCGAGGAGATAGATGTGTTGCCTCTGGCGTTCTGTGTGTGTGTGTTTCTTACCTTACCTAATTGAGTCTTTACAGGAATGAGTCAAGCTCATATTGTCCCAAGTATTAAACCATTTTTATCATACATATCCTTATCTTTGTGAATAAGTTTTTGGCACACACTATTCCATTCGGTAGTGCATTCCACTGATCAATTTCCCTATTTGGGTAACTGAATTTCACTACGTCTTTATGGCCTCTCTTTTTGTGTAGTTTTTTGCAGTGGCCTCTTGTTGATGCTTCCCCATAGGTTATATATTCATTTATGTCTATTTTCCCTTCCCCTGAAATGCATTTAAATAGCATAATCATGTCACCTCTTTTCCTTCTCTCCTGTAGTGTTGGCAGATTCAATTTTTCTGGTCTTTCTTCATATCTTAGATCCCTTAAGCATGGTACCCATCTTGTAGCTGCCCTTTGTACATTTTCAATCTTATCTAATGTATGTGTTTTCTGAGATAGGGATTCCAGACTACTGATGCATATTCCAGGGTTGGTCTGATGAATGTGTGTGTGTGTGTGTGTGTGTGTGTGTGTGTGTGTGTATTTACCTACTCATAGTATACAGGAACTGAGTTAAGCTCGTGTTATCCTGTCTCCATATCTACATTTATCGTGTCTTGTTTTAAACACACGAATGTTTTTTGCCTGCACCACCTATTCGTATGAGTCATTCCAGATACTTATGCTTCTATTCGGGAAACTGAATCTTTTAACATCGTTAAGACATCTATATTTCCTCAACTTAAAGTCACGACCTCTTGTTCTTCTATCATCCAACACAAAAAGATCCTTTCTATCCACCCTTTCCAATTCTCTTACATTTCTAAATACTGTAATCAAGTCTCCTCTTTCCCTTCTCTCGCGCAGTGATGGTAACTTCAGTTTTTCCAATTTCTCTTCATAGGTCAGTTCCATTATGCATGGTATCCTCCTCGTTGCCATTTGTTGAACCTTCTCTAGTTTATCAATATGCTTCTTCAAATGAGGTGACCATACCACAGCTGCATACTCTAGTCTTGTTCTTATCATGGTCACCATCAACTCCCTCAGCATTTCCTCGTCCATATAATTAAAAGCCACTATCCTGTTTGTCAGTAATCCATAAGTTCCTCCAACGATTTTGTTTACATGCTTTCTGGTGACAAATCATCCTGAATAATCACTCCCAAGCCTTTCTCGTCTTTTCTTTTACTAATCATTTCATTACCCATTTTATATGTCTAGTGCAGTCTCTTCTCACTCATTCCCTTTACTAATACATGACACTTCTTGGCATTAAAATCCACTTCCAAGTCTGGTTCCAGCTGTGATGTTTGTCCAAGTCCTCTTGCAGTTTTCTACAACTATCGTCATCATCATCTTCGTTTCTCGTCCTCCTGTTCCCATATTCAAACTGAGGTTGGACGTGCGATGGCTTTTCTCCACTGCTTCCTATCCTGGATTAAATCTTCTCCAATACCCAGTCTTTCCATATCTTGCATTACAACACTTTTCCAGGTCTTCTTAGGTCTTCCTGGCAGTCGATGTCCCACCACTTCCAGTTCCTCTGCTATTCTCACACAGCTCCCATCCTCACTCCTCCTCACTTGACCAAACCATCTAAGCCGCTTCTGCCTCAAGATGATATCGAGATCCTTCACCCCACATTTTCTGGCTACCTCCTCACTCAAAACTCTGTCCTCCCAGCTCACTCCCGCCATGTATTTTAACATTCTATGATCAGTTCTCCTCAGAACATTCATCAGTCTATCTGTCAAAGCCCATGTTTCAGCACCATATATCAATACTGGTCTCATGCAGGCCTCATACATTTTACTTCTGTATCTCAGTGGTATGTGTTTGTTGACCAGTAGGCTAGCTATTTCCTTCCACTTTAACCATGCTGCCACCACTCTTCTGACTATCAGTACATTTAATATGTTTCATGATTTTAGCATCATCTGCGAACATACTCATGTAACTATTCAAACCCTCTGGCAAATCATTTACATATATCAGAAATATTACTGGGGCTAAGACAGAGCCCTGGGGTACTCCACTAGTCACATTTTCCCATTGTGAAACCTTATCTCTTATAACTGTTCTCATCTGCCTTCCTATCAAATAATCTCCCATCCACTTTAATAGTTTCCCATGCACCCCTCCAAAGGTCTTCAACTTCCACAGCAGTCTCCTATAGGGCACCCTGTCAAATGCTTTCTTGAGATCTAGATAGACACAATCTGCCCATCCCTCTCTCTCTTGTATGACATCTATTACCTTACTGTAGAAACTTAGTAGGTTAGCAACACATAATCTTCCTTCCCTAAAACCAAACCTTCAAAGTATTCATGAAAACAAAGAAAGACATAGAGGAAACAAATGAAGTAACTTCAGAATGCAGCAATGCAATCTACAGTTAGTTCCTTTCAAATTATATTACATGTGCATGCACGCACATGCACGCATGCTTGTTAGTGCCTAGATGCATGTGTCAGTTTACAACCTTCAAAGTTTTCATGAAAACAAAGAAAGACAGAGAAAACAAATGAAGTAACTTCAGAATGTAGCAAGGCAATCTACAGTAAGTTCCTTTCAAATTATATTATTAATTACATGTCTTGTTTCATATGCAAGATCACTCCAAATTGTTTCAGTAAATAAACTGTGTTAAATGTCACTAGCATGAATCCTGATAAGCTTTAAGTAGTAAAGAGCAGTAATTAACAAACAAATGAAGTTATTGGTCCACGTCCACCCCGGTGGACAGTTCGACTCTGCCCCAGAATGTGCATGAACTGGACCACAGAATGACATTAACAATACATTAACGAGATATAGTTATTCAATGTAACTACACATCCTATAGCCCACTATACAGGCATGATACCACAAAAGTATGAAGAATTTTAAGTCACAGGCTTAAACATCTTTATAAAGTTTGTCATTTTATGGTCTGGTTTGTCTTGACAGGCACTTTTATTTAGCTTATATCCCACATGCCCAGTGATATACAGTGCAGCCTTGTGATACAACACCCCGTTATGTGATAAATTGCTACAACAGTAATTGAAAAGTTATACCCTGTCTCAGTACAACATAAAAAAAAAAAATTAACTGCGATTTGGCTACAACGATAATTTTGACGACTGTCTCTGTGAATCTCGTGCAGACACAGCGACACATGCAAGTCAAAATGGCCACCCAGAGTTTACATTTGTTGTGATCACTGCCTTTCGTTCTAGTCTGTGCATGGAAGGCCACTGAAATACCGTTGTTATTGCCACATATCAGTGCAAGTGCTTAGCAGATAGTGCAGTGTGTAATAATAACCCCCTCATGCACCGTAAGTTCTCTGTAAGTGTGTGTGACATGATCAGAGAAAATGCCACGATGGCAGGCTGGGCTCACACACAAAGGAAAATATTCCCATGTATTTTATTAGCCCCAGAAATTGGTTATAATGGTATAAATTGTACATCACCATCTTCCCTGATGTTTATACTGTACAGAAAGCTAATAAAAACACACAAAACTGACGAGTAAAAGTACTGTGAAAGTACCGAAATGAGGTGAGAATACTGTTGTTCAACAGTGAAAATAAGTGCCCTACACTCTAGCACAAAATTCTGCCACAATGCAAGAGCTGAGCATATGTCTAGATGCAGAATTTCACAAACTTTCACGTAGTGTTGTCGGAATTTTAATAAAACCAATAGTTTTTGAGCAAATCGTCAAAAATCGTGCACGCCCCCCCTCCCCCCAAACCGAAAACCAAGAGAATGCCAACTATTTGAGAGTGTTGGCCTTGAAATAGACACACTCCCCTATGACGCACCAAATATTGACATATTTCACGCTAAGACAATTTCTGGTGAATGTTTTTGTCCAGAATTGCCTGATCAGCATCCCTACTGACCAATACTGACAAGTGCGTAATAGTGCGTCATCAGTTCCTCTTCAGACTAACACCATATTTTGACTCATTTTGAGTCATCATGAGCAAAGGGGTTAAGTGAAGTGATATTTTTTGTGTGTGAAATACTGAAACTTGTGACACAGAAATTGTGTCAACCTCATGTGACCATCATCCTCCTTCTGGGCCTTTACTCTTGATGAAAGGCCACTGAAACACTAGCTACTGTTATTGCCAAGCAACAGTGCAAGTGCTGAACAAACAGTGCAGTGTGCAATACTAAGTGAAATGATACTTTTTTGTTTGAAATACTGAAACTTGTGACTTGGAAATCAAGTCAACCTTATGTAACCATCATCCCCTTTTAGGCCTTTACACAGCTGACCAAGCCAAGATGCTCGCCCAGTGTTTACAATGACTGTGACCACTGCCTTTCATTTTATTTTGTGCATGAAAGGCACTGAAACACCATTGCTCTTCCCAAGTAACAGTGCAAGTACTTTATAAATATTGCAGTGTATTACATTAAGTAAAGTGATACTGTATCTTTCTTAGGAAGTGGTCATCCAGGCCCTCCCACTGTCTCCCATCTTGGGGGGCAGGGGACCCTTGGTGACTACTCGTACTGGCATAGGAAAAACTTCAAGCAAGTGGCAGAGGTTTTTTAGGTCATTTTAGGCTTTGCAGTCAAGGTCACCCTCCTTAACCCAATTGAATCCATGTTATATCGACCTCGTTATGCAATAGGTCTTCACTTGACACAACCCTATGGTATAACAAGGCAGCACTGTAGGCCATACATTAATTCATCCATCAATTAAGTATCTGATTGTCTTGGCTCCACTCCACAAGCTAAACTATCCATACTGAACATGCTTCACATTATACAGCTGCTCTTAAAACACCAGTGAGATAGAGCAACTCTTGTCATGTGCAGTTCCATATATACTTCATATCCCATCTCGACTACTCAATTCTTTACCTTCATCATCATTCAGACTTCTCTTTCTCACACATTCACTTACCATATTAACCATCTCCAGGACCCCCCATGCCCTCCAGGACCCTTCACTAACTCACACTTTATTTAAACTTTTGCCATATCCATTCCCTATGTAACCACAGCATCTGAACATACACTCTTCTGCCCACTGACTAACATACTTTCATAATGGAGTTCTGCTGCAAAATTATGTATTGTATTTCTATCCACTCTATGCAATCCAGTTTTACACTATATTCTTTACAAGCTGTATTGCCACTATTTTCACCCATGACTTTTCATACTCAATTCAATGTCCAAAACTCAAATGTTATTGCAGGTACTAACACACCCTCATGTAATACTCTCAAATCTCTGTGCTCAGTTCCTGTACTGTAAAAAGGCCTTCACAGCAACAGCCATTTTTATTATACATGCCGCTCTACTTTCAACCTGCCTTTCATTTTTCAAGCACCGCACTGAGGTACTTGCTCTTCGATCATATACTGTATATTCATTCCCAGACCCTGCTGCTTACAAACATGTACAGAAATGTTTACAAGTCTGAGATCCAGTTCACTCAACAAGATGCACAGCATTACCTGCACTGAAATGCTCCAGTCTTCATAATTCATAATCAGCTTCGCTTCAATTTCCATAGACTATTCCAACCATATCTCTTATAACCATCATGATTCTAATCTTATCTTCCGCATACCGGAATAAATGGGATTGAAGAGATACATCCATCCATCATCCAATCCTATGTTGCTCCATGAGGAGTGAAGTACGAGCAGAAACAGAAAACATCAGTGAGGCGGACCACGCAAGCCCCCCACCCAAGCAAAGACAGAAAACGTCAGTGAAGCAGATGACACCAACCCCCCGATCCGAGGAGGAACCAACGGGGAGGCAGGTAAGGCACAGAGCGTATCCAGCCGTGACTGGCCTACCGGTACAACTACCGTATGTCCCTCTTGCTCCCAACCAATGCCATGCCAGGTATGCAGGGAAAGTTACCTAGGTTCCAGCCAGAGCAACCCTCGTCAGGTAAGGGGCAGGATTGTCCTCATAGTCCCGAGTAGCACCGCGGCACAGGCCACCGTCCATGCCAGGCTAGAGGAAGAGCAGGCCATCGTCCACTCCTCAGCTACCATCCCCTGCAGGGTCGCAACACAGGCCATTGTCCGTGTTGGACTAGTGGAAGAGCAGGCCACTGTCCGCTCCTTTCCTGCAGTATCCCCCGAGGGCAGCACCGTGACACCAGCCACCATCCGTGTCGGACATGAGATAGAGCAGGCCATCGTCCGCCACTCACTGCCACCTCCTGTAGGACCGCAACACAGGCTACTGTTCGTGTCGGGCTCGACGTTGAGCCGGCCACCATCCGCTCCTCACCTACAGGAGGTTCACTCTCCTCTTCAGGGAGCAGGGTAAAGCAGGCCACCGCCCACTCTTCCCCTGTAGCCCTAAGAGGCAGGGGAACCACCGTGTTGGCATCAGACCGCACAGGGGAGGCAGAGCAGGCCATCGTGCACTCCTCACCCTCTGTCTCTACAGCATTTCCTGAAGAGGACGCCCCTCGCCCGGCCCACCACCCTTCCTGTGGCCAGATGGGAAATTCCCTCTCTCCCCACAGAGGTGAGCCCCTGGAGGACTTGCTAGTGGAGGAGTGTTGGCGAGGCCCACTCAGTAGTCCCCGAGTCCTCGCCCTACAACCAGCCTCTCGAGGGCATCCCCGCCTGACGTAATCCTGACAGAGATGTTGCCGCAGCCCTACTCTGACGGCGAATCCTACTGCCAGAGGTTGCTGTGGTTCTACCCTGACGGCGACTCCCACCACCGGAGGTTGCCGCAGTCCCATCCCAATGGTGACCCTAGGCGCGAGAGACCACAGTCCCCAGACACCCCGGGGCGTGCCCAGGACCCCAGGGTGAGGCCTACCCAACCCAGGAGAACGGGCCTCCATTCCCAGAAGTTGGCACCGTCAGGCGCACCTACTCTCCCTCTTAGGCCCTAGCCCAGAGGCCCAGACACCACGTCAGGGCCCGAGGGGAGATGGGCCTCCTACTACACCACCTACCAATACAGTTAGGGAGACCTGGCCCAAGACGAAAGTCCTGTGCTTTCTACGGGAGGAACAGTGAACAGTGACTTATTTCCTGCTGGACCTGTTAATGTGAATTACCCAAGAAATCTTAGTGTCCAGTCCATACCAGTGTATAAGAGCCATGTCTTATAATACGAATCCAGTGCCCAAGTTATAGTATAAGTGACCCATGTTATATTACAACTCCAGTGTAAGAATCTTGCCCTAAGTATCTGTGCTATATCCTAACTTTAATGTACACTCTCAAGTCCTGTTGTAAGTGGTCTGTGCTTTAACACTCAAGTGACCATGTATATCTGTTTTGTACCATCTGTCTTGTGTATTTGTGTAATATCGTATCTCGTTCTGGAATTGCAAATTCGGTAAATATATGTTTGTCAGTTTGGTTTCAGCTGAGTTTTTATGCCCTGTTCTATCAGTTGTATGCACTGGCCCAGTCTTGCCAAGAACCCTTGCATAAGCATAAGTATTTGAGGAGCAAGGAGTTGACCCTCAAAAACGTAGCATAACAAGGACCGTAAGAGCTCTGGGCTAAACAAGTTGGTCCTGACATTTACGATGAGCGTGACCAACTTCACTCATCCCTGAGTGGCATTAAGTAAGCAATAAACCCAAACCACTCCTTGGATATAAACCTGCACCGGCTCAATCTCATTGGAGCAATGTAATTCCTCACCAAACCACCAGGTACCATAATTTGGTTATATGGTTACCACCCAGCATAGTAAATGGTTTCCTGGTGTACAGGAAAATATTTGGCTGGTCATACAGTGCAGAGTCACCCACAGGCAGAAGGAAGAGGAAAGAATGAGAGAAGAGGAAGTGTAAAGTCACCTATAGGCACAAGGAAGAGGAAAGAATGAAGCAAAGAAAGACAGAAGAGGAAGGAAGGAAGAGAGGAAAGGGCAGACACCCACAGCAGCACTGCATCAAGTGAATGGATGGTGAGTGCCCCCACAATTAGAAAAGATGAGCAGTTACAGTAAAAGAAAAATGTTACTAAATGATACCAGCAAGATGTCTATACATTCATTGTTCAAACCTTCAAATTTCTTCAATCCATCCAATTACTATCACTATCAGCAATAACACTTTGCTCTCTCCTGGGAGCTCCCTGGCAAGGGATGACCATGAGAGAACTGCTTCCAGGTTACTTTATCTGAACAATCTTCATTCACTCTGTTATCTCTCTTATTCTTTCTTCTTTCTCAAATTTACTTTTCCAAGCTTTTCTTTCTTATCATACAGCCTGTCTCTTCTAACAATACCATCAATCTTACACAAACTTTCCTTGGTACTCTTAGGCACATTCTCTGAAGAAATCTATACCACTTCAATGTATTTCTCTTTATTCATTCAGATATGCCATATTTTATTCCTACAGCATGTAGCTATTACTGTACTTAACCCATCAATCCTGCTTATGCTTCATTTGTTCCTTTGTTTTTGAAGGCTCCAACATGCTTGCATGTGTCAGCCTTAGTCACCTAATAGTGACTCTCCATGCCACTTAATCTCTGGCAGCTTCCCTATTCAGTCCTTTATCCCTGAGGTCACACTTAATGACCTCATCCCATCTTTTTCGGTCTACCTCTTACAACTCTATCCCTAACATTAACATTTCTCACTTTCTGCAACCAATGGGGGACTTTTGGAAATCGTCCGCTGCCTGATGTTTCTCACTGTCAACAGCTTCTCTGTCCCAAGCACGTGTTCAATTACCGTGATTTTTCTCTACTGATGTGAGAACCTGTGTGACAAAATACCATCATACACTAAAGAAGTATTGAAAAAGCTTCGTAACACAAATATAACAAAGGAGAATACATTGCTCTCGTTCTTTTATTTCCCTGAAAACGAAGCCCAAATTTAGAAAACCTGCCACTTGTATATTTCTTTTCATCATTTTTAATGAAGCTGCTGCAAAGCCGAGTTAAATCTTGCCTCCTGAATTGTTCAATTTATAATGCAGTTTTAGCCAAGCACTTGTTTGTTTGTGTCAGTCTCTCTTTTGATGGAAATTTAATGATGATGTATTAAATTATTCTGCTTCAGCCATATGATCTCAGTGACAATCCCTGTTCCAAGATCTGATCATGACTTATCCCCCAGGGAAACTGCACTACCACCACCTTCAAATAAGCCATATCAAATATTGAATGGGAACTATCTCTGAGTCCGGATGGCAACTGTAGAAAAAGCGAATACACAATGTTAACAAAACAAGTGCTTGGCTAAGACTGCAGTACAGCAAAACCTCATTATAATGGACTAATTGAGGCCCAAGCCTTTCTGATAAAAGCAACATCCAGACTTCCTCCAGCCAACCCAGACTTTTTCCGAAATATGACATTAGTCCGGATCGCACCAAAGGAGTTTAAATTGCTTTCACTACCACTGCAGTACTGTACTATATTATACATTCACTAGAATAATAAAATGGTATAATGTATATAATACTGTACTGAACTCTGAATAACATGTCCTTTACTTACCTTATTATGGTGAACACAGAAGAAGTGGTCAAGCAGTCCGAACTGTTTCTGGCTTTACCGGACTTCCTTGAATATATAATTTAGTCCGGTAGCTCCTCGATTCCGATAAAAGCGAATTCCAGTCTACTGCTGTCCATTATATTGAGGAACAGTAGTCTTCATACATCATGAGATAGGTTATGGAGAACCTTGAACAAAATCAATTTTGCGCTAAGAGGTGACATATATTTACATGTAAAATAGAGGGTTAGGTTCTAGGAGCCCCATATTTTTCGTTGAAAATTATTACACACCCAAGACATGTGTTTACATTACGATCTCGCCGACTTGACACATCAGTGCATTCTAACCTAACCAAACCGACTAGTTTTGCCCCCTAATACTCCCCATAAAAATTTTAACCACCAAGGATTGCCATGAAGCCTCTTGAAAGTCCTCATTACCAATCAAGCAATAACTTCTGACCTAGTCAACAGGTGAATAATGGCTGCCCAGAATCATGCACATTTCGCCAAAAATCACTTTCAGCGCACTCATTAAAAAAAGAAAAAAGAAGTGTGAAACTAATTTTGAAAGTCATTATTCCTCAACAATAATAGAAAAAAAAAACAAAAAAAAAACTACTACTGAAGTCGTCACCATGGAGTGATTGCGTACTTCTCACTTCTCAGATATACACGAATGCAGTACTTGTAAATAATAAACAAGTCAGCCAAATTGTATAATATGTACGACAGTAGAATATACAGTACTTCACAAGAACTGAACTTACCTAACTAATTACGTCGACACGTCTTCACATATTTAAGAGCCAAATTTTCTTTACCAAAGATGTTCCAAACAAAGGACAGACACTCCCCCCCCACCCCCACACTCGCTGCACCCAAGGCAAAACAATTAATTTTACTGCTCCTTCATCATTAACTTTTTTCTTTTTTCCAACAAAGAAACTATCCACATCGTTAATGTACCAGACTCATTTTGTCTGATTGTCCCTCCCTCCCAAAAAAAAAAAAAAAAATGCAAGTAAGAAGGAACCAAAGGCCATGGGCCTGCATACAGTTCCTTCCAAGAAAAAACAAAAACAATATGAAAGAGAGCCAAATTCAAGATCCGTTCATTTTGAGATGCCTGGACACACTGTGTTTGAAAGAGTGGAGATCATAAGAAGTAGGGAAAACAGAGGAAGATAGTTCCAGAGTCGACAAGTTGCATAAATGAAGGACTGGGAGCAACGGTTAACTCTTGCATTAGAGAGGTGGACAGAAAAGGGGTGAAAGTTTGTTGCTGGACAGGTGCTACGAGCCCGTCGTAGAGGTGTAGAGGTGGAGGGATGCAAGCAGATAGCTCAGAGGAACAGTGACAGTTGAAACAGCGACACAAAAGAGATAAAGATGCAACAGTGCAGCGAAGAGACAGAGGGTGAAGAAAATCAGTAAGAGGAGGAGAGTTCATGAGACGAAAAGCCTTTGACTCCACCCTATTGAGAAGAGCTGCATGTGGGGAGCCTCCCCACACATAAGAGTTGTACTCCACACAGGGGCGAATAAAACCCGTGTATAAAGTCAACAACTGTGCAGGGGTAAAGAAAGTTTGGAGTTGGCTTAGCACACCTAATCTCTTGGGAGCAGATTTCACAAGAGATGTAATATGTTCTTTCCAAGATAAATCCCGAGTAAATGAAACCCCAAGCATGTTCAAAGATGATGCAGGACTGGGCTGGACATTATTAAACATTAGTGGGCAATCCTGTGGAAGATTTTGTTGGGTTGAGGTGGGGGCGCTCACCATCCACTCACTCGATGTAGTGCTGCTCTCGGTGTCTGCCCTTTCCTCTCCTCCCTTCGTTCCTTCCTTCCTCTTCTGTCTTTCCTTCATTCTTTCCTCATCCTTCTGCCTATGGGTGACTTCACACTCCCTCTTTTGTCTTTCTTTCCTTCATTCTTTCCTCTTCCTTCTTCCTATGGGTGACTTTACACTGAGTGACAAGCCTAATGGTTTCTGGTACACCAGGAAACCATTTAGTACGATGGGTGGTAACCATATAACCAAATTATGGCGCCTGGTGGTTTAGTGGGTAATTAAGGAGCTCCAATCGGATTGAGCCAGTGAAGGTTTATATCCAAGGGATGGTTGGGGTTTATTGCTCACGTAATGCCACTCAGGGATGAGTGAGGCTGGTCACTCTCATCTTAAATGTCAGGACTAAACTGCCTAACCCCGGGCTCCTACGCTCCTCATGGGGCAATGTAGGAAGTGGATGATGGATGGATGGATAGGTGTAAGAACTGAGTCTTTGATGCATTAAAAACAACAAGGTTATTTTTACCCCAATCAGAAATACGAACCAAGTCAGACATTAGGTGTGCCATAGCCTCATCCCTTGTTTGTTGAAGTAACTGCTGAGATGGATGCTGCGGGAACCAAATGGAAAGGTGAAGGGTGGAATCATCACCGTATGAGTGGATAGGGTTAGATGTACAGCTTAGGTCATTGATGAATAAAAGGAAGAGAGTTGGTGATAGGACAGAGCCCTGAGGAACACCACTGTTGATAGGTCTAGGAGAAGAACAATGGCTGTCTACAACAGCGGCTATAGAACGACCAGAAAGGAAGCTAAAGATGAAGGCACAAATAGAAGGATAGAAACCGTAGAAGGGCAGTTTGGAAATTAAAGATTTATGCCAGACTTGATCGAAAGCCTTCGAGATGTCAAGTGCAATGGCAAAGCTTTCGCCAAAGTCCCGAAAGGAGGATGACCAGGAGTCTGAAAGGTTGGTGAGAAAATCGCCAGTGGAGCGTCCTTGACGAAACCCATACTGACGATCAGAAAGAAGGTTGTGACAGGAAAGATGCTTTAAGATTTTTCTGTTGAGAACTGACTCGAAAACTTTTGAGACACAGGATGTTAAAGCAATTGGGTGATAGTTAGAGGGTTGGGAATGGTCACCCTTCTTTGGGACTGGCTGAATGAGAGCAAACTTCCAGCAAGAAGGAAAGGTACAAGTTGACAGACAAAGCAAGAGTTTACCTAAGCAGGGTGTAAGCACAGAAGCACAGTTCTTGAGGACAGCAGGAGGGACTCCAACAGGCCCATATGCCTTGTTAGTATTGAGGCCAGTGATGGCACAAAATACATAAACTAAGAAATTTTAACGTCACCCATGAGGAAGTCAGAGGGGGGAAGTGATGGAGGAACAGCACCGGAATCGTCTAAGGTGGAATTAGAGGAGAAAGTCTGAGCAAAGAGATCTGCTTTATCAGTAGAAGAAATAGCTACAGAGCTGTCAGAGTAGAGGAGGGAAGGATGATGAGGTAAAGCTGTTAGAAAGGTTTTTGGCAAGGTGCCAAAAGGAGCGAGAAGAATTTGAGTTGGAGAGTTGAGAGCATTTAGCACGGATGAAATTATTTTTAGCAGGGCGAAGAACAGACTTAGGACGATTCCGGGCAGAAACATAAGAAAGATGTGATTCAGGGGTGGGTTGGCTCCGCTACTTTTTTTAGGCCCTCTCCTTGTTGCGGACAGCATTAGAACAAGCATGATTAAACCACCATACGCCAGCAATTCTACATTTTCCTTTGGAATAAATGCTTTTTTTTTGTGTGTTCATAGCACTTTCAGGGTGCGTAGGCATAAATAAAGTTGGTTTGGAAACAAGTGCTCAGAGTTCTGAGAGGAAATGAGGACCAAGGAAATAAGCAAATAAACGCTTATAACACAGTGACGATATACAGTACACAACACTGAGGCAGGCAGTGGCAGGTGGTATGGGACATGGGTCACGTGGGTCAGGTCGGGTCGAGGAAGCCAATATATGGGAGAAATTAAATGTGCGTGTTATTGTAAGATCGTTTTGTTTGGTCTTAAATCGCAACTCTACTGTATTACTGTACCGGCATACCCCAGTTTAATGATGCAATTGGTTAAGTAAAAACCCATCGCTAGGTGGGGTATCATATCTCAGGGTAGATTTAACATGTAAAGTATAGGGATGTGTTTTAAGCCTTGGGTTCCCCCCCCCAAACAAGTTCTAAACCCACCCAAATGAGTCACCCCCCAAAAAGTTTAAAGCCAATCTATATAGCCCAACAGCTGTAAAAGAAGCTAACCTATGCCTAAAACTGGTGCCCATCTCACTTGTACCCAGTCAAGACCATTGAAGAATGCGATCTCTGACCCGTATTCAAACTCACTAGAGAAGAAGCAGCAGCACTGTATACAATTCCACCATCAGACAGTCCCGGGAAAATTAAATAAACATAGTTGGTCATAATAATAATGAATGAATGAAGCTAAGTTGTCCAAGGTGCGAACTGCTATGACAGAGAATCGCTGATGTTTTGATGGGGAATTCTCTTGACGAGGAATGCAATCATTGATGCGATCAGGAAAGCCTTTTCAACAGCCCTTCTTTCTGTCGTTTTAGTTACTGAGCTCCTTCATTTTCTTCTTTCTTATTTTCCAACACACACAGAAATTCCTTTGTATTTTCAAAGCGTTTTCCCTTGAACTGCCTGAATCAATGATGCAATCGAGATAGCCTGTTCAAAGGCCCCTCTTTACGTCGTTTTATTTACTGTTCTGGTTGCTGAGCACTTTATTTTCTTCTCTCTTTTTTCCAACATTTATTTAGAAATTCCTTTGCATTTTTAATGCGTTTTCCCTTGAACAACCTGAGTGTATCGATCAATGATGCGATCGGGATTGCCTCTTCAAAGGCCCCTCTTTATGTTGTTTTATTTATTGTTCTGGTTTCTGAGCTCCTTTATTTTCTTCTCTCTTATTTTCCAACATTTATTTAGAAATTCGTTTGTATTTTCAGTGCTTTCTCTTGAACAACTCGAATGTAAACACACGATTTATTGATCGATGATGCGATCGTGATAGTCTTTTCAATGGCCCCTCTTTATATCATTTTAGGTACTGTTCTGGTTACTGAGCTCCTTTATTTTCTTCTCTCTTATTTTCCCACATTTATTTAGAAATTCCTTAGTATTTTCAGAGCGTTTTTCCCTGAACAGCTCAAATGTAAACACATGAGTTATCAATGCCACAGTTTTCATCAATGCATGAAATATTTATTCTCTAAAGTTTTCATAATTATTAACATTTAAAATTATAATTATGTATTCCATGACAGGTTAGATGATAGTTTAATGGTCAAACACGAAATATTCTTTGTTGAGTCACCTAGTTGTCCACACCGTACCTCGTCAGATGGGTAAGAATCTGTACCCAAAATGACAGTGTTCAATCCACCTATGACTAAAACACATTAATCCAAGTCTAAAAACAGTTTACAAATCAACCTAAACACAAAATTTAAGTATAATCCCTCCATTATTCGGATGTCCAATACTCGGACATACTCACTATTCGGATATTGTGGGCTCCCCAACCCCCAAAATGCAAAAAAATTAGAAAAAAATAGAAAAAATTTCGATTTTTTGGGACCGCGTCAGTTTGAATTTCCCGCCCGAGCCGATCGGCTATGTTTACGCTCGTGGTGCCTGTCTGTCGGTCGCCATTACTCACTCAGCTACTGCCTCATGAACACCTCCGACAATGGCGGCCAAAGTGATTGCTTTTGTGGTGATACCCTACCTCCTACAGTGCTTGATACTGCTCTTCACCTTCTTCATCATGTGTGTGATGATGGAATTTACTGTTATGTACAGTGCAGTGAAGTGATGTGATTTCAGTTAAAACAAAAAAAATGTTGTGGAAAGGGTTGGTGATAAGTGATGGTGATTCTCAATTGGAAAGGTGTGTCAGGTGCAAGGTCTTCCTGTCAGAGTCTGAGATGATAGAGTGGGTTATTACATCAGGACGGCAGCTTCTTGTTCGTAAGTACCCTAACGTCATGCCTAACCTGTTTTCATCATGCTGTAAATGTGTTAAAAAATTACCAAAAATGTTAATCATAATTTCTTGCTTGCAATTTAATTTTTTCATGCATGGTTCTTAAGTGCACTAGCTAGGAAAAAGGTGGAAGCCAGTGAATTTCATATTCGGTCATAACCTAACCTAACCTAACCTATCCTAACTTAACCTATGGTTACCATAAAGATTTTCATGCCTAACCTGTTTTCATCATGCTGTAAATGTGTTAAAAGATTACCAAAAATGTTAATCATAATTTCCTGCTTGCAATTTAATTTTCCCATGCATGGGCAAGAGGCCCACCAAGACATAAAGTAACTTGGTGGTGGGATGAGGGTGTAGAAGCCGCAGTTAAGGAGAAGAGAAGGCTTTTCCGGGAATGGAAGAAGGGTGGTAACAGGGAGGAGTACTTGGCTGCCAAGCGCAGGGCTAGAAGAGAGGTTTACAGGGCGAAGTCTGAGTCACAGAGACTTTTACTTGATAATCTAAATCATGAAGGAAGGAAAAATATGGTTTTTAGGGTGGCAAATCAGATGAAGAGAGATAATCGGGACATTGTAGGCGAGCAGTGTGTGAAGAATGATGAAGGAAGGGTAGTGGTAAACAGTGAGGATATTAAAGATGCATGGAGAGAGCATTATAGCCGGTTGTTGAATGAGGAGTTTGATTGGGATAGGGAAGGTTTGGAGCCAGGTGATCCAGTGTTTGGGCCTTGGCCTTTGATTGACACTGCTACTGTGAGTGAGGCAATAGGCAGGATGTGGGTGGGGAAGGCGGCAGGTGTGTCTGGGTTGACTGCCGAAATGTTGAAGGCCTCAGGAGATATTGGGGTGAGGTTAGTCACTGACCTGATAAATAGGATTATATATGAGTGTGTTGTCCCAGATGATTGGCTGAAGAGTGTAACTGTAAATGTGTACAAAGGGAAGGGTGATGCCCTGGAAAGGGGAAATTACAGAGGTATAAAGCTCTTAGATCAGATAATGAAAGTAATGGAGAGAGTTCTAGAAAGTATGATTAGAGAAAGAGTGAATATCAACGAGATGCAGTTTGGGTTTATGCCAGGCAGGGGGACCACTGATGCCATATTCATTGTTCGACAGCTTCAGGAAAAATATATTGGCAAGAAAAGGGAATTGTATTTTGTTTTTGTTGATTTGGAAAAGGCCTTTGACAGAGTCCCTAGAGAGGTGGTGAAGTGGGCAATGAGAAAGCTAGGGTTGGAAGAGTGGCTGGTTAGGGTGGTTATGGCCATGTACGTGGGTGCTCACACTCAGGTAAGGGTGAATGGAGCTTTGAGTGATGAGTTTCCCGTGAATGTTGGTGTGCATCAGGGGTCAGTTTTGAGTCCCTTGTTGTTTATCATGGTGCTTGAAGCCCTCTCACGTGACTTCAGAGAGGGACTCCCATGGGAGATGTTGTATGCTGATGATTTGGTGTTGATTGCTGAGAATGAAGGCGAGGCTGAGGAAAGATTTAAGAAGTGGAGAGATGGTATGGGGCACAAGGGCTTAAGGGTAAATGCAGATAAAACAAAAGTGATGATATCTAGGGTTGGTGGCGGTACAATCAGAGGAGAGGGAGAGTGGCCATGTGCAGTTTGCCACATGGGTGTGGGAAGTAATTCCATCTTGTGCAGTGTTTGTGATAAGTTAGTGCACAAGAGATGTAGTGGTAATAGAGGTAGACTGCGAGATAATGCTGATTTCATGTGTGCGGTGTGTCGGGGAGAGCAGGCGGAGATTGTTAGGCGTGAGAGGGTTGAACTTGCAGGCGAGTCTCTTGAGTGTGTGGAGGAGTTTTGTTATTTGGGAGACATGTTATGTGCCGGAGGTGGGGCTGGAGTTAGCTCGGTTGCTAGAGTGAGAAGTGGTTGGAAGAAGTTCAGGGAGCTGTTGCCTCTCCTGACATTGAGAGGACTCTCCTTACGTGCTAAGGGGTCTTTGTATGCAGCATGTGTTAGGAGTGTGTTGCTGTATGGTAGTGAGACCTGGGCAGTAAAGGAAGAAGATATTCGCAGGTTTAAACGTACAGAAATGACAATGATTAGGTGGATGTGCAGTGTGTCCCTGCGTGCAAGGCCTGGGGGGGCTGGGTTTACGATGGAAGAGTTGAGAGGTAGGATGGGACTGGAGTGTATTGGTGTTGTGATGAGGAGAGGTAGGCTGAGGTGGTTTGGACATGAGGAGAGGATGGGGGAGGATAATTGGGTACAGAGGGTGAGAAGTGTTAATACTGGGGGAGGGGTTGGGAGGGGTAGACCGAGAAAGACATGGGATGAGGTCATTAAATGTGACTTAAGGGTTAAGGGACTGAATAGGGAGGCTGCTAGAGATCGAGCAGCGTGGAGAGCCGCCATTAGGTGATCAAGGCCGACACATGCAAGCATGTTGGAGCCTTCAAAAACGAAACGAAACGAAAACGAAACGAAACGATGGTTCTTAAGTAAAACAGCTAGAAAAAAGGTGGAAGCAGTTAATTTCATGTCCGGTCCTAACCTAACCTAACCTATGGTTACCATAAAGATTTTCATGCCTAACCTGTTTTCATCATGCTGTAAATGTGTTAAAAGATTACCAAAAATGTTAATCATAATTTCCTGCTTGCAATTTAATTTTTCCATGCATGGTTCTAAAGTAAAACAGCTAGAAAAAAGGTGGAAGCAGTTAATTTCATGTCCGGTCCTAACCTAACCTAACCTATGGTTACCATAAAGATCTTCATGCCTAACCTGTTTTCATCATGCTGTAAATGTGTTAAAAGATTACCAAAAATGTTAATCATAATTTCCTGCTTGCAATTTAAATTTTCCATGCATGGTTCTTAACTAAAACAGCTAGAAAAAAGGTGGAAGCAGTTAATTTCATGTCCGGTCCTAACCTAACCTAACCTATGGTTACCATAAAGATTTTCATGCCTAACCTGTTTTCATCATGCTGTAAATGTGTTAAAAGATTACCAAAAATGTGAATCATAATTTCCTGCTTGCAATTAAATTTTTCCATGCATGGTTCTTAAGTAAAACAGCTAGAAAGAAGGTGGAAGCAGTTAATTTCATGTCCGGTCCTACCTAACCTAACCTATGGTTACCATAAAGATTTTCATGCCTGACCTGTTTTCATCATGCTGTTAATGTGCTAAAAATTTACCCTAAATGTTAATCATAATTTCCTGCTTGCAATTTAATTTTCCCATGCATGGTTCTTAAGTAAAACAGCTAGAAAAAAGGTGGAAGCAGTTAATTTCATGTCCGGTCCTAACCTAACCTAACCTAACATTGTGTTAATCATAATTTCCTGCTTTTAATTTAATTCTTTCATGCATGGTTCTTAAGTGCACCAGCTAGGAAAAAGGTGGAAGCAGTGAATTTCATGTGCGGTCATAACCTAACCTAACCTAACCTAACCATTTTTCTGGTAGCAATTTACATCATTTACTGTATTTGATGCTTTGTATCCAATAATTTAGTGCATAAAATGTGAGAAAAGATGATTTCCATGTCAGATACTTACTTATACTATGCTGGCAAGTTCTGAGCACCTATGACTCACTCACCTCTAAATCATCATTTTTTGGTTAAAATTCAATAAATTCATGCTATATGTGCATTATTTATGTGAAAAGGGACCTAAATAAGTGCTAAACATGTCCAGTAGGGAGGTAGGAAGGTAGTTTTCTGATTTAGGTTAGGTTAGGTTAGGGTCATGAAAAACCAGTGCTGGAGCTTCACGACCAATATCCGGACAAAACCAATATCCGAACATGCCTTTGGCTCTATTATGTCAGATAATGGAGGGATTACTGTATATAATATAATCAAAATCGGATTAAAAAAAAAATCAAACCCCATCGCAATACTGGGGTGGGCTTGCGATAGGCAGGGTAGGGTGGTATTTCTACCCCCATCACTATTCCGAGGTATCGCATCCGGGGGTATCATAAATATGGGTTTGCCTGTATACTGTATATCAAACATTTCAGGAGGCAAGAATTAACTACACTTTGTATCAGCTTCATTAAAAACGACAAAAAGAAATACCGTACAGGTATATAAGTGCCAGGTTATTAAAATTCAGGCTTTGTTTTCAAGGAAATAAAAGGAGAGCAATGTATTCTCCCGTTATATTTTTGTCATGAATTGTTTTCAATAGTTCAATAGTGTATGATGGAATTTTGCCACACAGGTTCTTAAGTCAACAGAGAAAAACCATGATAATTTAACACGTACTAGGGGCGGCCAAGCTGTTAATGGTGGTGGCTTCTTGTGGGATGATAATGGAAGAGGGAGAGTGGCCTCCAGCAGGATGACAATGGGGGACTTTATAAGTCCCCCATTATCATCCCGCATCCTCTCTACATGACCAAACCAACTTAATCTACCTCTCCTCATCACAACACCTATACACTTCAGTCCCATCCAGCCTCTCAACTCTTCCTTCATAAACCTACCCCCCAAGGCCTCACACTCAGAGACGCACTCCACATCCACCTAATCATTGTCATTTCTGTATGTTTAAGCCTGAAAATATCCTCTTCCTTTACTGGCCAAGTCTCACTACCACACAGCATTACACTCCTAACACAAGCTGCACACAAAGATCCCTTAGCACAGAGCGAGAGCCCTCTCTGTCAAGAAAGGCAACAGCTCCCTGAACTTCTTCCAACAACTTCTAACTCTAGCCACAGAGCTAGCTCCAGCACATAACATGTCTCCCAAATAACAAAACTCTTCCACGCAATCAAGAGACTCACCAGCCATTTCAATCCTTTCACGCCTGGCAATCTCCACCTGCTCTCCCCGACACACCGCACAAGACATCAGCATTATTTCGCAGTCTACCTCTAATATCACTACATCTCTTATGCACCCACTTATCGCAGACTGTACACAAGGTGGATTTACTTCCCATGCCTTTGTGGCAAATTGCACATGGCCACTCTCCCTCTTCTTTGAAAATACTGCCACCAGCCCTAAAAACCAACACTTGTGTTTTATCCGCATTTACTTTTAAGCCCTTGTGCCCCATACCATCTCTCCATTTTCAAAATCTTGCCTCCGCCTCCCTTCCATTCTCTGCAATCAACACCAAATCATCAACATGCAACATCTCTCACGAGTGCCATTTCTGAAGTCACACAAGAGGGTTTCAAGTACTATAATAAACTGGGGACTCAAAACTGACCCCAGATGAACACCAACATTCATGGAAAACTCATCATTCAAATCTCTGTTCACCCTTACCTGGGTGCATGCACCCACATATATGGCCATAACCATCCTAACCAGCCACTCCTCCATCCCAACCTTTCTCATTGCCCACTTCACCACCTCTCTAGGGACTCTGTCAAAGGCCTTCTCCAAATCAACAAAAACAAGGTACAGATCCCTTTTTTTTTGCAGCTGTTTAATGAACTTCACACTTAGTCTAAAGACTACAGAGTTCTCCTCCATTAACAGCCCAGGTTTCACTCCCATATCAGTGTCAGAAACAATAAACACATCCACATACAGATCCTCTCACTTCCCAACTAACTATTCTTTCCTTCAAATTACTAGGTTAACTAACTACTTTCCTATCCTAAAGTGGTCTTTCATAACGAACTGTGTTCATCCAATCCATAAATATACACTACTGCATATATGTTATGGTTAACTATAGGGACATCACACAAAATTGTTTCACTCTAAGACAGATACTGAACCACTAACTCAAGCATCAGTCTTTTTTTGGACATTCTGTACTATCTATCTATCAGTAAATTCTTTACTGCCTCACGAGAAGCACTGGGCCCAGGGCTGGGCTACTTAGTTCTAACATTTAAGACAAAGGTAGCAATGCTGAACTACCATCATAAAAAGTCTACAGTGGATCACCAATTCATTTGCTCATATTATAGATTAACTATGGAACTAACAACTGCCATAATCTTAACACTTTGGCTGGCAGATGACATTATTTACGTTGTCCCAAAAACTGAAAGCTGGCCGATGACGTTATTTATGTGTTAAAGCAAAATATCCACCAAAAATCCATATATTGTTCGATGTTCATGGGATTTAGTTTAAAATGCATGCCAATGTCATCCCATTCTTCTTGTGCTCTGCAAACATCATTGGGCGGTAAGTACAGATATATATACTGTATGTAGATTCTTTATTTTTCTAATGCTTGCAAATACAGGGAGTCCCCGATATACGAAACCCCAATACAGTAAAACCTCGATATAATGGACTTCAGTAGACCGGAATTCGCTTTTATCGGACTCGAGGAGCTACCGGACTAAACCCCTATATATCGGAAAAAGTCCGATATAGCCAGAAAGCAGTCCGGACTGCCTGACAACTTCAGCTATCTTCACCACAATAAGACAAGTAAAAGACATGTTTTTCAGTGCATAGTACAGTATTATTATACCATTTGATTAATGTAGTGAAGGTATAACACAGTACAATACTGCAATGGTGGTGAAAACTACCGATTCAATCCGGACTAATGTCTGATATATCGGAAAAAGTCCGGATTAGTAGGGGTAAGTCCGGATGTCACTTTTATCGGAAAATCGCATATTTCGGACTGGCCTGAGCCCCAATTAGTCCGTTATAGTGAGGTCTTACTGTATACGAAAATTCGAAGGTACGAACGTGAATAATATAGGACAAATTCCCCTATATGAAAGGCATATGCTTTGATGGTATGAACAGCGCTACGAGAAAATGATTCAAATTTGGGGCACGACCGACCGCAGCGCCACTATCATGGGCGGGGCAAGCAACTACTTCCGCTTCGACCCAGTCTGTTCCCATTTCCCGGCCGTGTAGTGCGTGCCTTCTCTACTCCGACAATCTTTCTCACCTTGCATGATGCCATCCAAGCGACCTTCACCATCATCATCTGTGGAGCCTCTCAAGAAGAAGCAACACTGAACCCCGACACTGGAGCGCAAGCTCGAAACTATCAAGAAGCATGAGAAAGGCCAGGGCGTGACCTATATATACTGTACAGTACTGTTTTCTATTTTTTACTCAGTAATTTGATGAATAAGCAACTGCTTAAAATTCATTTAGCTTTTATTACCATTTCTATTACAGGTTTAAGAGCTTACAACCAGCCTAGTTCAGTACAGAGTAGTTAGTTAACAGTTTTGGGGGGGCTCCTGGAATGCATCTCCTCATTTTCTTAAGTTTCTTATGGGGAAAAATGCTTCAATATACGAAAAATCAATATACAAAAACCTAACCCTTTCGTTTATCAGGGACTCCCTGTACACCATACAGTAAGACCTCACTATAACGAAACAATTGGGGCCCAAGCCGTTCCAAAAAATACAAAATTCTGATAAAAGCAACATTTGGACTTTCCCCTGCTAATCTGGACTTTTTGCGGTATATCAGACATTAGCCCAGATTGCACCAATGGTTTTTAAACTGTTTTCACTACCATTGCAGTACTGTACTGTGTTATACCTTCACTACATTAATCAAATGGTATAATAATACTGTACTGTACACTAATAAACAAGTCTCTTATTTACCTTAGTGTGGTGAACATAGCCGAAATGGTCAGGCAGTCCGGACTGCTTCTGGCTTTATCGGACTTTTTCCGATATATAGGAATTCAGGCCAGTAGCTCCTCGAGTCCGATAAAAGCGAATTCCAGTTTACTGAAGTCCGTTATATCGAGGTTTTACTGTATTTATCTATTTCCTGTATGTATGTACTATGTTAGTAATAGTGAGTTCGTGTTCTGTTCACTCTTTAATGTGTATGTTACTGTACAACAAACTCGTATGAACAATTAGAAACTAAAATGAAAGAAGTAGGAAGCAATATATTGTCAGAAATAAAATAAAATATGAGTACACTATAAATATTTACGAGACGGTGCGCTGATGGAGCGCGCCTGGCCTTCCTTACAGTGTTCGTAAAAGAGATGTTGATTGTTTGGTTGTTATTTTATATATACTGTATATATATTATTGTAAAATGAACACTACTGAACAGACAGAGGCTAAAATGAACAAAACTGCACAAAAAATAACATCAAAAATAATGAAAGAGCATGAACAATTACACAAAATGCCAACATTTTTTCCATGTCATTTTTACAGTGTTAGTAATAGTGATGCCGGTTGCTTGCACATTATTTTATACATATACTACTGCAGGACAACACTTGTGAACAAAGAGAGACTAAAATGAATAAAATAGCACAAAAAATATCATTATCATCCTGCCTCCTTTCCCACCCAAGGGCAGAGTGAGGAGTAGCAATGTCCAGACAGCCCAAATCTGCCCAAACCAATGGGCCACACTTCCATTCATTAACTATTCACCCCCCCCCCCACAGACTCCTGATTCTATCTGATACGCCAAAAACATTCACAACGTACTGTAACTTCACATAAATGTATCCTATTTATCAATCTATCTATTGCCAGACACCTCAATCCCGCACGGGGTGGCCACAAACAAATCGCCTCCATGTCGCTCTGTCCCCCGCCATTTCACTACCCCGCTCCCAACTCACACCCCACTCTCCCATGTACCTCTCCACTCCATCCCTCCATCTCATCCTCGGCCTCCCTCTCCCTCTCACCCCCTCCACCTCACTCACATACACTCTCCTTGTCAACCTTTCACTCTCCATCCTCTCCACATGCCCAAACCACCTTAATTTGTTTCTCCTAACGCTCCTTATCACGTCCACAACCACACCACAACGCTCCTTCACTTCCTCATTTGTTAGTCTGTCTCTCCATGTGACTCCACATGCTCCTCTCAAATAACTCATTTCCACTGCTCTCACTCTTGACTTCTGTCCTTCCAACAGGGTCCAAGCTTCACTTCCATATGTTAGAGTTGGTATCACAATACTGTCATGTAACAACTTTTTCACTTCCATGCTCACCTCCCTGTTTCTTATCACTGCTTTCAACGAACCAGCAACCTTCCTTCCCTGCTGCACCCTTTCAAGCACTTCACCCTCCAGACTTCCATCCTTACTCAATCACACTACCCAAGTACTTAAATGCACTCACATTCTCCATATCCTCCCCATCCAATCTCACTGTACATTCATTGGCTTCACTTCTCTCGAAGACCATCACTTTACTCTTCCCTACATTCACCTTTAGATTCCGTTTCTTACACACACTCCCAAACTCATCTACCAAGCCTTGCAGCTCCCCTTCGTCTTCGTTCAACAACACAGTATCATCTGAAAACAACAGTACAGGAAGTTTCCACATACTGCCCTCTCTCACTAGGGCCACTCCAACATCCACTGCCCGACCTTGTATCTCTTTTATAACCCCCATCCATGTACAGATTGAACAACCATGGAGACATGACACATCCTTGTTTCAATCCAACCTTCAAATGGAAAGATTCACTCAGTTTGCCATCCACACGCATTACAGCCTTAGCACCCTCATACATACATACTCTTCACTGCCTTCAATAACTTCCCATCCACTCCATATATTCTTAATACTTTCCACAATCCTTGTCTATCCACCCTGTCATGTGCTTTCTCCAGATCCATGAAGGCTGCATACAACTTCTTTCCCTTCTCTAGAAACTTTTCCACTAGGGATCTAAGAATGAATATCTGGTCTACACAACCTCTTCCCTTCCTAAAACCTCCCTGTTCTTCTCCAACTAATTCCTCAGTAATTTCCCTAACTCTGTCAATAAGTATCCTACCATATACTTTTCCTATTACACTGAGAAGGCAAATGCCCCTATGATTACCACACACTGCTTTTTCCCCTTTTCCTTTGTACAGAGGAATAATTATACCAGACTTCCAATCCTCTGGGACTCTACCCTCCTCCCACGCCAATCTACACACCTTCCACATCCATTCTATTACTGTCTCTCCCCCATGCTTCAGCATTTCACCACACACTCCATCAATTCCTGGGGCTTTCCCCACTTTAACTTTCTTCAATGCTTCCACCACTTCCATCCTGGTGATTTCCTCCTCTCTCTTCACAACCCTCCTTCTCCCCGCCATTCCCCAGCCACTTATACTTGCATTACTTTCATTCTCTATGTTCAACGGTTCATTAAAGTGTTCTCTCCATCTGTTTACTTTTTCTCCCTTCTCCACTAGTAATCTACCATTTTTATCTTTCACTCCCCTACTGACTTTGTTAGCACCCTGTCTAGCTCTCTTTATCTCCTTCCAGAACATTTTCTCAAATTCCCTCCACTTTGCCAAATTGCTGATCTCCTTACAATATTTATCCAATCAGTTAAGTCACTTGTTAGTCCCCCCGCCTCACCAACTTCCAAACCTCTCTTCCTCACACACTCATTTACCATATCCCTCCACCTTATCCTTGGTCTACCTTGCCTCCTACCTCCTTCAAATTCGCTCAGATATACCTTTTTCACCACTATATTGTTGTTCCTTCTCTCCACATGACCATACAATCTCTGTACACTCTCTTCGATTCTGGTGTCTACAGACTTCCTCACTCCACATCTTTCACGAATCACATTATTTTGTATCCTATTCACTCTCTTACTCCAAATACATTCCTCAGCAGTTCCATCACTGCTCTCACTCTTGACTTTTCATTTTCATGCCACACCACAGTCTCACATCCATATGTCAAAGTTGGCACTAACACTCCTACATGTAAGCCTCGTGCAGCTGCAACACTCAAGCTTGTTTCTTATCAAGGTCTTTATTGTACCAGCTACTTTCCTTCTTTGTGTTGCTATACTTTCCATTCTTTTGCACATTTTCCTCTCTTTTCTATCACTGTACCCAAGTATTTGAACTCTGTCACCAATTTGTCTCTCTCCATTCACTGAAACATCACACCGGGAGTCACCTTCTCTCTCAATAACCATAACTTTTCTCTACATTTACTCTCAAGGCACGATGCTCACATACATCAGCAAAACTCTGCACTAGTCTACCAACTTCTTGTCCAGTATTTGCAAGTAGTACTGCATCATCAGCATACAACAAATTTGAGATATTCCATCCATCATCATTCATTACCAATGCCATCCCCCTCTCCATCGCTCGTGTTTTTACTTCTCTCATCACCCCATTCATATTTATACTGAACAACCATGAGGACATCACACAACCATGTCGGAAAGCCACACCGATCAAGAACCATTCATTTAAATGCCCATTTACCCTTACACATACTTCACTATCATCATAAAAACTCTTGACGGCACAAAGGAGCTTACCATCTACAACGTACATGCGCAAAACCTTCCACAGTCCTTCTCTGTCTACTTTGTCATATGTTTTTTCTAGACCCATGAATGCCATAACACCTTATAGTCCTTTTCACAAGCCTTCTCCACTATCTGTCTCACTACAAATATTTGATCCACACATTCTGTGCCACTCCTAAAGCCACCCTGTTCATCACTCACCAGGACCTCTGATATCTCTCTTACTTTCACTATTATAACTCTTCCATATACTGTAGCTTCCCTACCACACTCAATAAACTTATGCCACGATAATTTCTGCACTCACTTCAAACACCTTTATTTTTGTACAGGGGTACAATCACTGCCTTTTTCCACTCTGCTGGCACAGTTTCACTCATCTATGCCTTCTTACATATCTCCAACAAACACTTCATTCCGTTCTCTCCACTACACTTAATCAACTCTGCATAAACCTCATTAACCCCACCTACTATACCAATTTCCAGCTGTTTCAAAGTGTTCTTCACCTCTGCAAGTGTCATGTTTCTCATCACTGCATTCCTTCTCTGCACATCCTTAAAACAAACATGTTAACAGTGATTCTGCTCTCTCTATTTCCATTCTTCAGGCTTTTCAAAAAATTCTTTCCATCTGGTCCTTCCTTCATCTCCATGGGTTAATAATTTACCACTTACATCCTTCACACTTTCACATTTCTTTCCACTGTCACTTTTACATTTCTGCACCCCTTTCCAGAATAACTTCCAATTTTCTGAGTGATTTGCATTCATTTTTCTTATCAGATCATCATTTACCTTTTTTTTCCTCTTCACTAGGCTCTTTACGTGCTTCTTGCTCTCAATATATTCAGTTCTTATTTCAATTGAACCCATTATGTAACCACTCTAGCCACTTCTTCCACTTTCCCTCCACTGTTCTCTTAACCTCGTCAACCCACCATGCCATAACCTTCTTTGTTGTTACTCTTGCCACATCACACACCACTTCAGCATTCTCAAACCAATCCCTACATGCATTCCACAGGCTCTCCAGATCCATTTCATTCCAATTCACTGAATCTAACTCCTTCCCTACTTTGATCCTGTATCTGTCTGCCATTTCTTTGATCCTCATCTTATCGACTTTCAGTCTCTCTCCCTGACTGCTCCTCTCTCCCCTGGTCCACCTCACGCCTCTCAGATTGATCTTGCATACCAACAATCATATGATCTGACAGAGCTCCACATCATCCTCTCAAGGCCCTCAAGTCAGCAACCATTTCCAGGATCGACCTCTCTATGAGCAAATAATCCATCAAGCTCCTTTCAACACGATCCCCATTCCCTCCATGCCAAGTACCGGTATATTTACGTACATCTTTGTGTTTGAAATACGAGTTGCAAATGCACACCCTTCCTTTCTTGACACATATCCTTCAGTCACTTCCCATGATCATTTCTCCTGGTACTCCATTACAACCCATTATGTCATCCTCAGGACCAGTGCTTACTCCTCCATTCATATCGCCCATTACTATCACCCTATAGCTCCTGGGCATTTCTCCCACTACTTCATCCAGCTCACCCCAAAACCAGTCTTTCTCTCTCTCACTCCCGTCATCACACGGTGCATACGCTACAGTCACTGCCACTTTCATCTTCTCAAACTTGAACTTGACATACATACATCTCAAGCTGACACATTTGTAATCTCTCATTCCACTCTGCCATACTTCATTCATCAACAAAGCAACTCCTTCCTTGCATCTTCCTTGCCCATTCCTGCCCGACCTCACACACTTTACACCTCCCACTCCTCAACTTCACACTCTTTCACCTTTGTTTCACACAATACCATCATGGCATATCTCGCACTCTTGAACACATTCACCACTTCCTCCCTCTTGTTCTCGTTCACACCTGTTGCACCTTTTTCTCTTTTCTATTGCTACTTCAGTGGCCACTGTTCCTCTGAACTGTCTGGTTGCATCCCTCCACCTCTACGACAGGCAATGACCTCTCATCCCTTTTTTTGTCCAACTCTCTGATGCAAGAGTTAATCATTACTCCCACTCCTTCATTTATGCAACTGGTCAACTCTAGAACTGTCTTCCTCTGTCTGTATTTCCTACTTCCTATGATCTCCAATCTTTCAAACGCAGTGTGTCCAGGCATCATGAAATTAACTGATCTTGAATTTGGCTCTCTTTTGTATTGTTTTTGTTTATTCTTGGAAGGAACGTTTGCAGGCCCATGGCCTTTGGTTCCTTCTTCCTATTTAAAAAAAAAAAAAAAAAGAAAAAAAAAAAAAAAAGGCCATGAGAATATGCCCATTTGGTTGGTGCCCTGGGCAGGTATTGGACCCTCTGAGGCTCTCTGAAACATTTGCACAAAAAATAACATGGAAAATAAAGAAAGAGTAAAAACATTTATGCAACTGCCTACATTTTTTTACGTCGTGGTACATTCTGTTATAGTGCTGGTAATGATGGTACAGGCATACCTCAGTTTAATGATGCAGTTGGTTAACTAAAATCCCATCGCTAGGCAGGGTATCATATTTTGGGGTAGATTTAACATGTTTTTGAGCCAAGATTTACCCCCCCCTACCAAGTCGTAAACCCACAGAAATGAGTCCAAAACCAATTTTCTAGCTTACCTAAACCCCTGAATAGCCTTGAAACAAGCTAAACTAAGCCTAAATGCAGTTTATAACTCACCTAAACCTAAAAATAAAATCTGAAAATCATACAAAAAACAAAGGTTGGAAAAAATCAAGCAGAGTCGCGATTTAAGAAAAAATGAAGCAACGATCTTACAAAAACACAAACATTTAATTTCCCCCAATATTTTATACTAACACTAATATCGCTTAATTACGTGAGACTCAAAATGGGTACGGTTAGTATCCACTTTCCATGTGGCTGTGCTTGTTTACATGTGTGTCATGCTATTGACCCTCGCCGCCATGGGTCTTTACAGTGTTGCCAGATGTGTGCTTTCTTGCCAGATTGGGTGATGTGTGTGTGTGTGTGGGGGGGGGGGGGGGGCAGCGGCAGGTCAGTCATAGCAAGGAAGGATGGGGTCAAGTGAAGACACTGACAAAGTGAGGTGGTAACTGCAGTTCAGAAAAGGGTAGGAGTAAGTGGAGGAGTGGAAACAATTATGGGCTTCAATCTAGGAAAGAGAAAGGGAGAGAAAGAGTAAGTACGGAGTAGACAGGCGATGGGGTAGAGGGAATACTTTGTTTCGCTTCATTTTTGAAGGCTCCAACATGCTTGCATGCGTCGGCCTTGGTCACCCAATGGCGGCTCTCCACACTGCTCGATCCCTGGCAGCCTCCCTGTTCAGTCCCTTAACCCTTACGTCACATTTAATGACCTCATCCCATGTCTTTCTCGTCTACTCCTCCCAACCCCTCCCCCAATATTAACACCTCTCACCCTCTGTACCCAATTATCATCCCCCATCCTCTCCACATGTCCAAACCACCTCAGCCTATATCTCCTCATCACAACACCAATACACTCCAGTCCCATCCTACCTCTCAATTCTTCCATCGTAAACCCAGCCCTCCCAGGCCTTGCACGCAGGGACGCACTGCACATCCACCTAATCATTGTCATTTCTGCACGTTTAAACCTGCGAATATCCTCTTCCTTTACTACCCATGTCTCACTACCATACAGCATCACACTCCTAACACATGCTGCATACAAAGACCCCTTAGCATGTAAGGAGAGTCCTCTCAATGTCAGGAAAGGCAACAGCTCCCTGAACTTCTTCCAACCACTTCTCACCCTAGCAACTGAGCTAACTCCAGCCCCACCTCCGGCACATAACATGTCTCCCAAATAACGAAACTCCTCCACACACTCAAGAGACTCACCTGCAAGTTCAACCCTCTCACGCCTAACAATCTCCACCTGCTCTCCCCGACACACCGCACACATGAAATCAGCATCATCTCGCAGTCTACCTCTAATACCACTACATCTCTTGTGCACCCACTTACCACAAACACTACACAAGATGGAATTACTTCCCACACCCTTGTGGCAAACTGCACATGGCCACTCTCCCTCTCCTCTGATTGTACCGCCACCAACCCTAGATATCATCACTTTTGTTTTATCTGCATTTACCCTTAAGCCCTTGTACCCCATACCATCTCTCCACTTCTTAAATCTTTCCTCCGCCTCCTTTTCATTCTCCGCAATCAACACCAAATCATCAGCATACAACATCTCCCATGGGAGTCCATCTCTGAAGTCACGTGAGAGGGCTTCAAGCACCATGATAAACAACAAGGGACTCAAAACTGACCCCTGATGCACACCAACATTCACGGAAAACTCATCACTCAAAGCTCCATTCACTCTTACCTGGGTGCGAGCACCCGTGTACATGGCCATAACCACCCTAACCAGCCATTTTTCCAACCCTAGCTTTCTCATTGCCCACTTCACCACCTCTCTAGGGACTCTGTCAAAGGCCTTTTCCAAATCAACAAAAACAAAATACAATTCCCTTTTCTTGCCAATATATTTTTCCTGAAGCTGTCGAACAATGAATATGGCATCAGTGGTCCCCCTGCCTGGCATAAACCCAAACTGCATCTCATTGATATTCACTCTTTCTCTAATCATACCTTCTAGAACTCTCTCCATTACTTTCATTATCTGATCTAAGAGCTTTATACCTCTGTAATTTCCCCTTTCCAGGGCATCACCCTTTCCTTTGTACACATTTACAATTACACTCCTCAGCCAATCATCTGGGACAACACACTTATATATAATCCTATTTATCAGGTCAGTGACTAACCTCACCCCAGTATCTCCTGAGGCCTTCAACATTTCAGCAGTCAACCCAGAGACACCTGCCGCCTTCCCCACCCGCATCCTGCCTATTGCCTCACTCACAGTAGCAACGTCAATCAAAGGCCAAGAGCCAAACACTGGATCAGCGGGCTCCAAACCTTCTCTATCCCAATCAAACTCCTCATTCAACAATCGGCTATAATGCTCTCTCCATGCATCTTTAATATCCTCACTGTTCACCACTACCCTTCCATCATCATTCTTCACACACTGCTCACCTCTAATGTCCCGATTATCCCTCTTCACCTGATTTGCCACCCTGAAAATCATATTTTTCCTTTCTCCATGATTTAGATTATCAAGTAAAAGTCTCTGTGACTCAGACTTTACCCTGTATACCTCTCTTCTAGCCCTGCGCTTGGCAGTCAAGTACTCCTCCCTATTACCACCATTCTTCCATTCCCGGAAAAGCCTTCTTTTCTCCTTAACTGCAGCTTCTACACCCTCATCCCACCACCAAGTTACTTTATGTCTTGGTGGGCCTCTTGTCCAACCGCATATTGCATCGGTAACTCTCAAGAGGTTGTTCTTAAGGGCTCTATACTGTTCATTAACGCCTCTATCTACGGCTTCCTGTTCAGCCACCACTCTCCTCATCTCACTATAAAAGGCATCCCTTACTGACTGGTTTCCCAGCTTCCATATTTTCCTCCTAGGTACATATGTCCTCCTTCTCATCACTCGTTCCTTAAGCACCATGTCACAAATCAACAGTCTGTGCTGCTGCACACACTCCTCGCTTCCTATAACTTTAACATCCCTCACTAATCTCCTATCAACCCTCCGGACCAGAAAATAATCTATCTGGCTACTATTTCCCCAGGACTCGTACATAATCAACCGGCTGATTCTTTTCCTAAAATGTGTGTTGCACACAATCATGTCCATAGCCTCCCCAAACTCGAGTATTATTTCCCCTTCCGCATTCCTCACACCATACGCACATCCTCCATGGACTCTTTCATAACCTTGAGCTGCTTCACCCACATGACCATTTAAATCCCCTCCCAGAACGACTACCTCATCATCACCCATGCCACTCACAACACGTATTAAATCATCCCAAAATCTATCCTTCTCTGCGTCATCCAATCCTACCTGTGGAGCATATGCCGATATAACTGAAACCAATTTCTGGCCGACCAAAATTTTCACCACTAATATCCTATCACTTACTCTCACAACATTCATGACATATTCCACCCATTTCTCTGCAGCCAACACACCCACACCCCCATATCCATCAGTTCCCCCTGCCAAAACAACTTATAGTAGCAATCCTTCCCAACAATCTTTCTGGCTGATCCACCCCTGTACCGGACTTCCTGCAAACATGCCACATCCATCCACCTCCTACTGAAAGCCTCAACGACTTCCCCTGCTCTTCCTCTCAAACTTCCCACATTCCACGAACCCACCCTAAACCCCCTGGGTGATTTGCTGTCCTCAGGCTTGCTTTGGTGTTTGTTTTTGTAGTTCATAGTCGGTAAGATAAAGGGGGTAAACACTCCAAAGGCCCGACCCATTGCACAGACCCAGGTCCAGGCAATGGATCTGGGACCCCTAGCCCACCAGCCTACCAGTGGCTGTGGCAGTGGCCTCGGGGCACCCTGCCAGGACAGCTGCAGGGACACCCTCCAAGCGCGGCTTGGCACTGCAACTGCCCCGCCATTATACACCCACTGATGGGGCAGCCTCCTGGGGCGCTACTCCCAGGTTCGGGCCCCTCTCTATTAAGCGGAAGCGGCAGCCTGGGAACCGCAATGCCCTGTACCCTCTAGCACAGGTTCGAGCCCCATCTCGCCCCGGACCCATGATCTATGACGGCGGAACCTAAGTCAAGCCTTCCCCCAAAGTCCGCCACTAGGTAGCGGGGGCAAAGTTTTCTGGCCGCATGCCCTTGCTGGCGTCAACCCCTGTAACGTAGTGGGATACGTTGTGTAATATGTAAAGCGCATGTGGTGTAGTGCATAGGATAGTTAGAGGAAATGTTTGGGAGAGTATGCTGGTCTACTCTCCATGTTACTGTCACACTGAAAAGGTCAGCAAAGGGGGATGGTTAGGTAGCTAGTGAAACAAGAGCTCCAGCTCTCCCTATCACCAGTATTCCCATTCCCCTCCGGAGTACTACCCTTTTCAGGTTGGGTTCGACAGGTGTGTGTGGTAAAGAGTGAGGGGGCCTCCGACAGAGATAGAGGCATGGGAGGTACAGGGTGGTCATTATAACTCTGATGCAAATTGTGTGATGAGGGAAGAGCAATATTCAAGAGATTTTACATATAGCTAACTTCAGTACAGTAACTGTGAACAGGTTTTGTGACTGCCGTACTGATTTGCTGATGACTTGAGATAAAAAAATGCAGCTCTTACAGTACATGACGAGTTTACATGTTGATGTTAATCCAGTAGTTGGGTCCATGTAAATTAAGTATTCATACAAATTATAATGCTTGGTTGGCTTACTTCTCATTTAAAAGCATAAATAAATATGAAGTTGATGGTCAGAGTGCACTATTCGTGGACTTGAATGCAATGCCAATGGCATTTCCTGAAGAATTTCATATGCTTGTGAGAAAATATGTGGTCTCCAGAATCTAACCCTCTATTTTACATGCAAATTTATGTCACCATTTAATACGAAACTGATTTAACACGAGGTTCCACATAACCTATCTCATATTATATACAAACTCCAATGTAGTAAACTGCACCCCAAAATGACAATTTTCACCCCACCTATGACTAAAACACATCTAAGTCTAAAAACAGTTTATGAATCAACCTAAACATAAACTTTTAAGTCTAAAATATCAGCAAAATAAAAAAAATAATTTTGCTCTGTAGCAGCCGTGGCTCAGCGGGTTAGAGCGCTCCACTCTGGCCGTAGGGTCGGAGGATCGAATCCACCCAAGGGTCATTGGTAGACATCAGGAAGGGCATCCGGTCATAAAATGCTACACGCTCCAATCCAAAAAGGCCGACGCATGCAAGCATGTTGCAGCCTTCAAAAACGAAACGAAACGAAACGATTTTACCAGGGTTTGGCCATTGTTCGGTGGGGTAGGGTGGTATTTCTACCCCTATCACTATGCCGGGGTATTGTATCTATGGGTATCGTATCTCAGGGTTTGCCTGTATTCTGTTCAACCTTATATGCATATATCTTTAGAGAAAAATCAATTACAAACAATGTGACATGAAAATGAATAAGGTAGCACAAAAAATGTCAGAAATAAGAAAAGATATAAACATTTGCAAGTAACTAATCGCCGCCTAGCAACCCCCAGCCGACCTTGGGGTGTAGCGAGGCGCGTGCGGGGCCAGCCAAAGTGTTAAAAGAACTTAATGAAAGAAACAGAGCAGAACAGTGGATGTACAGATGACTAAATAGAAAAAAGAGATCATACCTTGATGTAATTCCCAACAATGGACACATTCTTGAAGTCAAGGGCAGCATCAATCTCATCCATGACATAGAGCGGGGTGGGCTTGTAGTAATGAAGGGCAAACACCAGTGCCAGTGAAGACAGAGTTTTCTCCCCTCCTGATAAGTTTGTGATGTTCTTCCAGGATTTCTTTGGTGGTCGCACACTGAAAGATACACAATTCAAAACATCCAATTCTTCCTTACATGGAGTGGAGAGGTATATGAGAGAGGGGGGTGTGAGTTGGGAGCGGGATAGTGAAATGGCGGGGGACAGAGAGACATGGAGGCGATTTGTTTGTGGCCACCCCGTGCGGGATTGAGGTGTCTGGCGACAGATAGATGGAGCTGGTTGCTCATTTTAGTTCAAATTCCTTTAAACCCTAGTCAATAAAAATAATAGTTTATTACATAACACCACTTTATTCTCTTACACCAGCGTTGGCTGGCATGTGAAATAATGAAATGGCCATATTATTGGAATATAAATGTTAAAAAGACAAGACAATACAGAACATTGCTGACCAAAGACATTTAGCTACACAACTTTCTTACAACCATCATCATCATCCTGATCCATCTAAGCTAAAGATGATATGAATTAATATCCAGAAACATGGAAAAAGAACATATGAAAGTGGTAAACTACAAACAGTGAGATGTGATAAACATTCAAGCCCACCAAATCATGGCCCCACACAAGCCAAATGATCAGCACATATTTCCTTTGTATTTTTCTTTATCAATGCATTTCACATACACTTGCCTGATAGTTAGAAATAATAATCCATCCATCCATCATCCAATCCTATGCCGCCCACGAGAAGCGTAGGAGCCAGGAGGTATGCAAGTTAGTCCTGACATTTAAGATGACAGTAACCAGCCTCACTCATCCCTGAGTGGAATTTTGTGAGCAATAAACCTCAACCACCCCTTGGATATAAACCTACACAGGCTCAATCCAATTGGAGTGCCTTAATTACCCACTAAACCACCAGGTGCACTAATTTGGTTATATGGTAACCATCCAGCATAGTAAATGGTTTCCTGGTGTACAGGAAACCATTTGGCTTGTCACTCAGTGTAGTCATCCACAGACAGAAGGAAGAGGAAAGAGCAAAAGAAAGAAAGACAGAAGAGGGAGTGTAAAGTCACCCATAGGCAGAAGAACGAAGAAAGAATGAAGGAAAGAAAGACAGAACAGGAAGGAAAGGAGAGAGGAAAAGGCAGACACCCAAAGGAGCACTACATCAAGAAAGTGGATGGTAAGCACCCCCACCTACCACAAAGTAACAATAATAATAAAAATAATAATATTACAGTAATAATAATTTTATTACAATAATAATAAAAATAACAAAAATCATCATCTTCATCCATATTAGAAAGCAAACTGCACTCACCGGCCTCGCCTCACACCGCGAGCTACCCGGGCCCCCGGCTGCACACCGCAGGACCCTTCCAATGACGTCATCAGTTGTGACGTAACAGGTGTGTGTGCGCGCACACACAGTAACAGCAATGTGCACTAACACTCTCGTCCTCTCTTCTTAATTTGACAAAAGATTCCAAGGACGAAGCTGGATGGTCTATTGGTGTCTGATACAAGCTATGTATCCAATACATTAACTTTTGTGTGAGTACCACCAACACCCGATATGCACTATGCATCCAATACATTGACTTTTCTTTAATTACTATCAAGACCCAGTCTGTGGCCACATACAGATATGTGATGTCTCTTAAAGTATTATAATCCTTCTAGTCTCGGCTGACTGCTGCACGCAGCCGCTCAGTCGAGGCACCTTTCTTGGTGAGACAATCAGCCAGTTGTTGTGATGTATCCACCCAAGATACTTCATCAATCTCCCCTTGCTCCAACATGTCTTGTAATACAGCAATATCAATGCACAATCTCCTGTCTTCTACGAACCTACAGGAGTAAAGGGCATCCACCAGACTCTTGTTGTCGACGAAACACTTTAATTTGATCTTTCCACATCCAGAGACCTCACGCAATATGTTGGCGAGATATACAGCAGTCTCAGCATATTCAAGCAGTGCCAACGCCTCAGCAGATAAGGTAGATTTGATGACTCTCCTGATTTTTCTTGTCTGCCAGAATATAGGACATCTTCCCTCACTAGCATCTCATAGGAAGATCACAAAACTCATGAGTACTAGCCCAAAGGAAGTCGTCGACATAAATGCATACAATGCCTTTGACTTTGCCACTATTGCTCCTAGAGAACAACGCTGAATCCAGTGATGACACTTTAGCTCCGAGACTCAACAACTGATCTTTTATGCGCAGATACCAAAGCCTATACAGTTTTCTTTAGTCTCCATAACTTACCATTTGCATATTCAGGCGGAGGACATAAATGAACAACTCTCTCAATGTCGTTACCTTGCAAGTAGGCAGCTTTCACGTCCATAATGTGGCAATCCCAATGGTTGGTGGAGGCCAAAGAAAGTGCCAAATGCACTGCTTCTTTTGAACAAGAAGGCGAGTCTTTTCAGAGATTCACTGTGTCTTCCTCAAATCCTCTGGAAACTAGGCAGGCTTTAACAACAGGCTTTCCATTTTTCAGTTTTTCCGTCACAACCCATCGAACCGTTATGGCACCTTGCCCAATATCATCTACTTCCTCATACACATCATTATTCTGCCAGTTTGTAATTTCATTTTCTTTAGAGCATAATACGGCCTCAGAGTTGAAAAGAACAAGCATTTCTGCGTCATCATCAACCACTTCCCATTCGCTAAAATCCTTCTGCAAATCTATCCAATCAATGCTGCCATCAGAGTCCCTCTACAAATTGTAGCAGTGTTTGTACTTTCCAGTGGTTTTACCTGCCCGACTCACAATCATTCCAGACACCAACTCTCCACTTTCTGAATGTATTCCCTTCATACGTTGACCAACAGAAACTTTGGGAGGCTGATTAACCGGAATAGAAACTGTGGGAGGCTCATCAATCGGAACCACACCATCTTCCGATTCGTCATCTGGTGGATAGTCATTCAACACATGTGAAGAATCGTCATTAGGCTTCTCCTGGACAACACTGTTCTTCTCAACACTGCTGACACCACTTTCAATTGTAGTATCTTGCTCTGGCGCAAGCGCTAGACGACACACGTGCACTCGCACGTATACACCGCCGTGTCTCACCAGAATTTGTTTCCCATCTCTGCCTATTATAATTCCGAGACCGTGCCACTCATGACTGTCATTTCGTTTGTAGAAAACTTCATCTCCATTTCGGATGTCGTTTAAGTCACTCGAACGTACGTTGTGCCGCACAGCCCTAGCCAAACGTTCATCTGATTCAGTCTTTATAAACTCTCGTCCGGCTAAATGAAGAGTGTTCAAGTTGTCTCTCACAATTTTCGATGGCGATGTAGGTTCCAAGGCTGGAGGATCATTTCCGTACACATTAGGCAGGCCAGGGTTTTGACCAAAAACAAGTTGGTTAGGAGAAAAGCCTGCGTAGTTGGTGAGAGCATTTCTTGCCGATACTGCCCATGCCAAGGACACATCCAATTCACACTGGCTATCAGCCATTATCTTCCTAACGATGTCACCAATGACTGCATTTTGACGCATACAAACTCCGTTGCTCCATGAACTCTCTGCAGACATTGTCATGATCTTGATATTGAAAGCCTCTCCCAGTGTTTGCATTTCAGCATTGTTGAATTCACAGCCACTGTCTGCAACAATTTTTCCAGGTGTGCCAAACAGAACAATCCAGCTCCAAAATATTCCTGATAATGGTGGGTGCACACTAGTCCGCGATTACCATCGCATTACAATACCTGGTCGCCAAATCAACAAGGACTAAGAAATAATGCCTTCCCCAAGCTTTCAAATCCATGGCTATGGCTTTGTTAAACTTAGACGCCATGGGTAAACTGACTATGGGTCGGGGCTTGGCTTTCTTGAATCTGCAACAGACTGTACAAGCATCAGATACAGCCTTAATATTAAAGCCCACTCCAGTTCTGAACTTTTAATCCCCCCATCTGTGATCAGTTTAATTAGTTTTGCCGATGTTGGGTGTCCAAACTGCCTGTGAAGTTTCAAAGCCGTTTTTTCTACATCACCCCCAAGAGATGCCAGCGTGACTGTTTCACAAAATTCACGACCTAGTCATAAAGAAATTGGAAGCAAGTAATGGCCTAAAGATGAGGACTTCAAATTAATGATAGTTCCACAAATTTTGACATGGTCACTTCCAAAGTTAATCAACATTTTTGCTTTTTTCATGGAACGTTACTCAGCAGCAAGGGAATATTGCAGTTCACAACATCTGTCACGATGGTTGCATGCATATTTCCAATGTAGCAGGGCAGAGTAACACGTTTGAGGAAAGAAACTGTGACACCATCAGCAAAGGTAAATGTTGAGGATGACGCTTCTTCTCTTACAGGTTCACGTTCGTAATCAGTGAGCTCACTTAGATAGCAATTGATCCATTCAACTCCACATACAGTTGTAGAACACCCTGTGTCTAGAACAGCACATCCCTCAGATTCTTCTACTAGAGTTTGTAATTTACCTCTACTAGCGACATTATCCGCATAGCTCATAAATAACGACAGATGCACTGTTTCAGAATTTTCTTCTCAACTGCCGTCGTTTTCGTATGCATCCGGACAGTCATGTGCCTAATGAAATCTAGAATCACATACAAAACACCTCGATACCTTTCCATCAGACCCAAGTGGGTTCTGCCTCCTGTTGGTGGATGAGCGTTGGGGAATTCTAGCAGATACGGTTGAATATTGGCCACCACCACGACCTTGATCACGTACTGCACCACCCCGCAACATTCTCCATCCTCGCCGAGTACCTCTAACATAAAACGTTTCCTCACCCCCAACATCGTCACTCCAAAATACTGGTTCGCTCTTCACCTCCCTGGTAGACACCGATGCATCGTTCTGCCCACCAATTTCACCAGCAAAAATACGATTCAGGGCAGATTTCATGTTTTCGTATGTCACCTCAGTTATTACGGCCATCACTAGTTATTGCTCACTGTCTGAAAGTTTGCGTGCAGCTAAGAGCATAAAAGCCATCACAGAATTTGGCAGTGCCATGTCCTGCTTCGTAAATTTGAAATAAAGTTGCTCAAATTCTGTCACGAACTTACGAATGGTCATGTCACCGGCTCTTCTGAAGTTGCACAATTCATGAAAAGCTGCAAACTGCCGACGTCCTTTGTCCACGAAAAATAAACTGTCTAGTTTTTTCAGCAAGGTCTGAACACCATTCTCTTGTTTCAATTCAGCCACAACAATTTCCGAAGACACCACTCTTGCTCTTCCAGACAATGACAGGTGAATAGCTAAGGTTTGCTTCTCTTTCGGTAAGTCCGTCAGTTCGCACCAAATGTCGATGTCCTTCTTCCAACTCTCATAAGCAGAATCATTTTCAAGTTTTGGAGGCCACTTAGTTGAGCAAGACGCCATTGTGTCGAACCACGCTCTGCTACCAGTATTAGAAAGCAAACTGCACTCACCGGCCTCACAACGCGAACTACCCGGGCCCCCGGCTGCACACCGTAGGACCCTTCCAGTGACGTCATCACTCGTGACGTAACAGGCGTGCGCGCACACATACACAGTAACAGCAATATGCACTAACAATCCGGACCTCCTTTCCCACCCCAGGGCACGATGAGGAGTAGCAACGTCCAGACAGCCCAAATCTGCCCAGTCCAATGGGCCACGCATCCATTCACTCACCATTCAAGCCCCCGGAATCCTGGCTCTATTTGATACGCCAAAAACATTCACAATGAACAGCAGCTTCACAAAGACGTATCCAAGAGTCAATCCAGGCGCTGTCACGTTAATCCCTAGGATATGCAATTCGATCGACTGAACTTCCCTGAAAACCTGTATATGGAGCCGATTTTTCGAATCATCTATTTGTCTATCTATTGCCAGACGCCTTAATCCCGCACGGGGTGGCCACAAACAAATCGCCTCCATGTCACTCTGTCCCCTGCCATTTCACTACCACGCTTCGAATCATACAGAAGTAAAAAGTGCTATGCTCAAGGTTTAGAGCTTGCATTTACACACCTTATGCTGCAAACATAGCATTCTAGACCAACTGGTTACTGAGCTACAATAATCCATCCAATATCTGTGGCGACCATCATCCACTCACTTGATGTAGTGCTGCCTACTTCTTCCTTAGCCTTTATCATTCTCTTTCTCAGCCTGCCCTCCTCTCTTCCTATTTCTCCCATCTTTCCTGTCACTTCTTACTGCTTTTCTTTCCTTTACAGGTGGCTTTACATTGAGTGACAAGCCAAATGGTTTCCTGTAAACCAAGAAACCACTTACAACGCTGGGTGGTAACCATATAACCAAATCATACGTGCTCCCTACGTGTCAACAAGTGGGTTGATGGAGGGTTAGTGCCCCTCCCTGTAAAACAAATAACTCAGAGTCAAATGGCCACCCCTTACTGGATTATGGCGTCTGGCAATAGATAGACAGATAGATGCTGCAAACAAAGCATTCTAGACCAACTGGTTACTGAGCTACAATAATCCATCCAATATCCGATATAACAGGGCCAAAGGCATGTCTGGAAATTGATCTGTTTGGAAATTGGGCCACAGCCTTCTGGACAGGTACTTATAGATCCTAACCCAGCCTAACTCAGAAAAACACTTACATAACTCCCTACTGGACATGCATAGCACCTATTTAATACCCTATTCATGCAAATAAGGGACAGAAAGCATGAAATAAATGAAATAAAACCAGAGAATGAGGAATCAGAGGTGAGTATGGAAAATATTTAGCAGTTGCTAGCGTACTTACAACACTTCCATGGCCGTTATGAAGATTAACCCACCTCTTCTAAGGCTATGAAAGTGGTGAAAATGCTCTTAAAGCACATACAGTAATCCAGTGTTGTTTGCAATGTGAATTATAACTGTTTAACACTGAACATTCTGTTCTTACTTGCACCATGCCATTTTGCACTCTGACCTAAATCTTTTGCACTCTGAATTCTAATTTCTTAATACTGCACAACACTGTAAATTCCCATGTGGTCTAGTGGCAAGGTATTGCAGTTTATTCACTGTATATTCATAAAAAACAAGCACGAGCGGCAGCCACTGCAACGAGCGCCTACTCACGATGGTAGTTAGGGGGAAACTGGGGAAGGGAGGAAGCAGGGGGCCAGTGTACTCCGCTCGAAAACAACAGCTGTTCGGCACCGAATGCCAAGTTCAAAGTACGGTTGAAAAAAATGTCAGATTTTTTTTTTCTTTTCTATCTATCATCCAATCCTAGGTTGCCCCACAGAGGAGCGCAGGAGCCCGGGGCTAGGCAAGTTGGTCCTGACATTTAAGATGAGAGTGACCAGCCCCACTCATTCCTGAGAGGCATTACGTGAGCAATAAACCCCAACCACCACATGGATATAAACCTTCATTGGCTCAACTTGATTAGATCGCCGAAATTACCCACTAAACCACCAGGGGCCAAAATTTGGTTATATGGTTACCACCCAGCGTAGTAAATGGTTTCCTGGTGTACAGGAAACCATTTGGCTTGTCACTCAGTGTAGAGTCACCCACAGGAGGAAGAACAAGGAAAGAATGAAGGAAAGAAAGACAGAAGAGGGAGTGTACAGTCACCCGTAGGCAGAAGGACAAGGAAAGAATGAAGGAAAGAAAGACAGAAGAGGATTGAAGGAAAGAAAGATGAAGGAGAGCAAAGGGCAGACACTCGAGAGGAGCACTACATCGAGTAAGTGGATGGTAAGCGCCGCCACCTATCACTCCCCCCCCCGAAGGACCGGCCCCAAAATGTCTGGACACTGGGGTGTCTGGGAACTGGACATCTGGTTATTATAGGAATTACTGTATAGCCAGTCAAAGATCGTCAAAAACTGACACTAGCAACCATTTCATATGGGGGAGGGAATGCACCAACATTAATTCTGGTATCATTGAACGAAAGATCTTGATTTTACAAACCAGAAAATGTATGTATCATTCTCATATATCAACTGTTTACCAGGTAGCCACAGCAAGAAAGTACCTAGAGGCAGAGGGCGTAAGAAGAGGTGGAGGGGGTAGAATGAGGGAGGAAGGTGGAGGGAGGATGGTGGGGGGAGTAAGGCATGGGAAAATCAGCTTTATAAAGTTGGTAGGAGGAGCTGTGAGCCCAGTCACAAGCGAGGGAGGGGGAGAGAGAACAAATTGTTTGGAGGAGAGGTAGGTGGTGAGAGGGCGGTGGGGAAATCCCCCCCTCCCCCACCATGGGTAGGGGCACGGATCCTCCCCGCTCCCTACTCAGGACTAAGTTCTCATTGGTTTGCATTGATATACGTCACAATCGGGCCAAAACCTAGTGTCCACAGCTTTTTTACATCAATCCTATCAGAAATCAAGCGAAAATCTGGAAAAAGATTGATCGATCCTGTTAGTACTTTAGGAGTTAAAAAGGGGTGCCAAATCCCTGATCATGCATGCCTTACATGCTTCCTTACAATATACAGCCAGCCAGCTCAATCTCTTGTCAGTCCCCTAGCCTCACTGACTTCCAAACCTCTCTTCCTCACACACTCATCCACCATATCCCTCCACCTTCTCCTTGGCCTACCTCGCCTCTTCCCTCCTTCAAATTTGCTGATATACCTTTTCCACCATTCTATTGTTGTCCATTCTCTCCACATAACCATACCATCTCAGTACACTCTTCGAGTCTGGTGTTCACAAACTTCCTCACTCCACATCTTTCACAGCTCACATTATTTCGTATTGTATCCACTCTCTGCACTCCACATACATTCCTCAGCAGACTCATCTCCACTGCTCTAACTCTTGACTTCTCATTTTCATGCCACGCCATAGTCTCACATCCACATGTTAAAGTTGGTACTAACAGTCCTTCATGTCAGCCTCGTGCAGCTGCAACACTCAAGCCTCAGTTTCTTATCAAGGCTTTCATAGCATGAGCTACTTTCCTTTCTTGTGTCACTTTACTTTCAACTTTCCTTTCTTGTGTCATTCTACTTTCAACTTCTTTTGCACATTTTTCTCTTTTCTATCACTGTACCCAGGTATTTGAAATCTCTCACAAATTCCAGTCTCTCTCCATTCACTGTAACATCACACTGGGACTCGCCTTCTCTCTCCGTAACAATCACTTTACTCTTTTCTACATTTACTCTCAAGGCACAGCACTCACAGACATCGGCAAAACTCTGCACTAGTCTACCAAGTTCTTATCTGGTATCTGCAAATAGTACTGCATCATCAGCATACAACAAATTTGAGATTTTCCACCCATCACCATTCATTACCAATGCCATCTCCCACTCCATTACTTATGTTTTTACTTCCCTCATCACACCATCCATACATATATTGAATAACTATAGGGACATCACACAAAGGGCAGATGAACTCCTCTGGAGTCAATGGCCATCCAATTACCTGCTGCCTTGCAGAGCACGCCTCTTTAGCCAAAGGCTAGAAGGAAAACTCTGATTTCAAACCACCTGTTGCCTTGCAGGTTAGGCCTTTTCAGGCAAAGGCTAGGAGAAGGAAACTCTAAATTCAAACCACCTGCTGCCTTGCAGGTTATACCTAAACTGATAAAGGCTAGGCCCACTGCTTAAAACTGTGGTTTTGCCAGTCAGGATGGCCATCTGTGACAGCAAAACCAAATGTCCCAATCAACTATGATGACTATTCCACTCATAGAAATGGTCCCCAGTCCCCGGCAGCCTTTGAGTAGGCAGGGGGTGCTAAGAATCTCCGGGTAAATTGATCATTCTAGAAGAGGAGATGAGTTGCGGGTGTGCACAGTAAATGTTGGAACGATGGTGGGAAGAAGTGGAGAGGTGGTGGATATGTCAGGAAGGAGGGCAGTTGACTTGTGCTGTGTACAGGAGGTGCAGTATAAGGGAACGGGATGCAGAATGTTTAGTGGAAGTAAGGAGAGGTACAAGTTCTGGTGGTCAGGGGAGAAGGAAGGAACCGGAGGTGTGGGAATGTTGATGAAGGAGGAGTTTGTCGAGGATGTGATAGAAGTGAAGAGAATGTCTCCAAGGTTGATGAAGGTTACGATTGTAGTGGCGGGAAAGGTCTGGCATATTTTTTCTGCATATGCGCCACAGATTGGTAGACCATATGATGAAAAAGAGGCATTCTGGGGAAAACTTGATGATGCAGCATGAATACCAGACTCTGAGGTAATGATAATTGCTGGAGACTAGAATGGACACATTGGTACTGATCGGAGAGGATATGAGGAAGTTATGGGAGTCTTTGGCTTTGGAGAGAGAAACAGAGGTGGAGAGAGGATACTGGAGTTGCCAGGATAAGGATTTGAAAATTATAAACACAATGTTCAAAAAGGAAAGAGAGAAGTTGATAACTTACAAAAGTGGAGGTGTAAAAACTTAAATTGATTTTATACTAATGAGGAAGGAACAAGATATTAAAGTGAAAGATTGTAAACTTATACCAGGTGAAGCATGTCTACCACAACATAGACTCTTAGCTATGGATTTGAGAGTGGAAAATATGAAAGGAAGAAAGAAGAGGAAGGGTTTTAAAAGAGTAAAGGAGTGGAAATTGAAGGATAAGGAGATAAGACTACAATCTAAAAAGATTTATAAGAGAAGAAATGAGAGGCAAAGGGGTGATTGGAAACACTTCAGGGATAATATAACAGAGGCTGCGAGGGAAGTCTATGGAGAAACAACAGGTCACAGGAGAAAAGAGAGACATGGTGGTGGTATGAGGAGGTGAAGCAGGCGATAAATGAGACGAAAAGAGCATTTAAAGTACGGCAGAGAACTAGAAGGGAAGAAGACAGAAGAGAATATAATGAAAAGAAAAGACAGGCAAAGAGAGAAGTGGCCAAAGCAAAAAGGGTGGCATAGGAAAGTTGGAGTAGAGATCTGGAGAGTGCACAAGGACGGACAAAAATTTTTAAAACTGCAAAAAAGATGAGGAAGGAGAGGAAAGACGTGGTGGGAGCTAAATTTGTAGAGAATGAAAATGGAGAAATAAAAACTGATGAGGCAGAAATACTGGAAAGGTGGAAGAGGTACTGTAATTTGAGGAACTGTTAAATGAAGAAAAATAATTATGAGATAGAAGAGATGGGAAAATTTGAAGGGCCAGTTGCAATGATAACAGAAGCTGAAGTAGAGATAGTCTTAAAGGAAATGAAGGCTGGGAGAGCCCCAGGCCAAACAGGTATAACAGCTGATCTGATAAAAAGGTCTAGAAGTACTGGTGTAAAAGAACTGACAAGGATTTTTAATAACATCTTAGTAGATTGGAAGAGGGGTGGCTTGCAGTCCCGACGGACCCAGGTTCGAATCCTCACTGGGGCAGGGAACAGTTTAAGGATTTGAATCTCATTGAATCAGGCTTTACTGATCTACCAGAAGACCCGCCGACATGTCGTAAAAATACCCCCGCTAATACCAATACACCAGTCCTGTATGAGACAGCCCTAGCATGGATTCAATATGGACAGTGGGTGTTAGCGCCGAAGTGGTGACATGTAGAGGTGTTGGTAAGTAGAAGGACTGCTGGGCCTTGACAGCAGGCTGTGA
>JAGKTI010002290.1:0-20207 GCA_018397915.1 Birgus latro | reverse complement strand
CCCCCCCCCCCAAAAAAAAAAAAAAAAAAAAAAAAAAAAAAAGAGGACAGCTACCTGAGGACTGCAGAGATAGCTGGACAACACCAATTTATAAAGGCAAAGGAGATGCCCTACTGTGTGGAAAGTACCGAGGAGTCAGACTGTTGAAGCATGGAATGAAGATATTCGAAAAGGTGCTGGAAGGAAGGCTGAAGCAGATAGTGAAGATAGATAACCGACAGTTTGGATTTTGCACAGGTAAATCCACAACAGATGCAATATTCATCATGAGACAGTTGCAGGAAAAGTTTCAACAGAGGAGGAAATGCTTGTACCATGTTTTTGTGGACCTGGAAAAAGCTTTTGACAAAGAACCAAGGAGAGTTATGGAGTGGGCCTTGAGAAAACAGAATGTGCCTGAGAGATTCATTGTTGCTATCATGTCTCTTTATATTGATACAAGATCAAAAGTCCAGACAATAGCAGGAACATCAGGAAATTTTGGAATAGGAGTTGGGGTACATCAAGGGTCAGCACTCAGTCCATGGCTGTTTAACACAGTAAAGGAGGAGGCAACACGGGAATGTAGGGAGGAAGGCCCATGGGAATTGCTGTATGCTGATGACCTAGTGATGACAGAGGAGACTAAGGAAGAAGTGGTGGAAATGCTTAATTGATGGAAAAATGGAATGGAGAAGAGGGGAATGAAAACAAATATGGATAAGACAAAGGTAATGGTGACAGGCAAGAAATCAGAAGAATTCAGGCAGGAAAATGGCCATGTGGATGCTGTGGCAGAGGAGTAGGAGTGAACTCAGTGTTGTGCACGGAGTGTAATAAGTGGTGCCATAGAAGGTGTTCAGGTCTGCAGAATTTGAGAGGAGTGCAGAATTTCCGCTGCCCAGCCTGCATAAGAAGAGAGGCGGAGGGAGATGAAGCACAGGATGTGCTAGAGGTGAATGGGGGCACACTACAGGAAGTGCAGCAGTTCTGCTATCTAGAAGATATATTGGACTGCAAAGCAAGGGTAGAGAGATTAGTCAGAACTAGAGTGGCATCAGCATGGTTAATGTGGAAGGAAATAGCTAGCCTACTGGTCAACAAACACATACCACTGAGACACAGAAGTAAAATATATGAGGCCTGCATTAGACCAGTATTGATATATGGTGCTGAAACATGGGCTTTGACAGATAGACTAATGAATGATCATAGAATGTTAAAATACATGGCGGGAGTGATTTGGGAGGACAGAGTTTTGAGTGAGGAGGTAGCCAGAAGATGTGGGGTGAAGGATCTCGATATCATCTTGAGGCAGAAGCGGCTTAGATGGTTTGGTCACGTGAGGAGGGGTGAGGATGGAAGCTGTGTGAGAATAGCAGAGGAACTGGAAGTGGTGGGACGTCAACTGCCAGGAAGACCGAAGATGACCTGGAAAAGTGTTGCAATGCAAGATATGGAAAGACTGGGTATTGGAGAAGATTTAATCCAGGACAGGAAGCAGTGGAGAAAAGCCATCGCACATCCAACCCCAGTTTGAATACAGGAACAGAAGGACGAAAAACGAAGACGATGATGATATCACACAACCTTGTTGCACGCCCACACCAATCGTGAACCATTCACTTACACATGCTTCACTACAATCATAAAAACTTTTGACGGCACCTAGCAGCTTACCACCTACAATGTACATGTGCAAAACCTTCCACAATCCTTCTCTGTCTACTTTGTCATATGCTTTTCTAGATCCATGAATGATGTAACACCTTATAGTCCTTCACACAAGCCTTCTCTACCATCGGTCTCACTGTAAATATCTGATCCACACACCCTCTGCTACTCCTAAAACCACCCTGTTCATCACTCATAATAATGATAATAATAATGATTTTTTGTTTCTTACACGTGCCAGTTCTTCAAACACTCGGTAGTGATGAACACCTCAAAAATAACATCATCATCTGGACCTCCTCTCCCACCCTAGGGCAGGGTGAGGAGTAGCAACATCCAGACAGCCCAAGTTTGCCCAATCCAATGGGCCACACTTCCATTCACTCATCATTCAAGTCTCCGGAATCCTGACCTATCTGATACGCCAAAAACTTTCACCACATTCCATAGCTTCACACAAAAGTATCCAATAGAGTCAATCTGAACCCTGTCAGGTTAAAAAGGGGTGCCAAATCCCTGATCATGCACTTCTCACAACATTCATCCAGCCAGCTCAATCTCTTGTCAATCCCTTATCCTCAAAGATTTCCATACCTCTCTTCCTCACAAACTCAGCCACCATATCTCTCCACCTTCTCCTTGGCCTACCTCTCCTCCTCCCTCCTTCAAATTCACTCAGATATACCTTTTTCAACAATCTATTGTTATCCAATCTCCCCACATGACCATACCATCTCAGTGCACTCTCTTCAATTTTGGTGTTCACAGACTTCCTCACTCCGCATCTTTCACGAATCACATATTTCGTATCCTATCCACTCTCTGCACTCCACACACATTCCTCAGCAGACCCATGTCCACTGCTCTCACACTTGACTTTTCATTTTCATGCCACACCACAGTCTCACCTCCATATGTTAAAGCCTCATGCAGCTGCACCACTTAACCTCAAAAGTACTAATAGGATGGCTCAATCCTTTTCCAGAATTTCGCTAGATGCCGAATATGATCGGTAGAGGAGCCTTTGTAAATAACTGCGAACACTAGGCTTCAGCCCGACTGTGGCGTATATCGATGCAAACCAATGAGAACTAAGTCCTGAGTAGGGAGGGGGGAGGATCCGGGCCCCGGGCCCCTACCCATGGTGGAGAGGGTGATTCCCCCACCGCTCTCTCGCCACCTTCCTCTACCCAAATACCTTTGTTCCCTCTCCCCTTCCCTCGCCTCTAACTGCCGCCTCCTCCCTCTCTTCTCCTCCCCCACCATCCTCCATCAAGCCATCGTGGTTCCCCCCCACTTTCCACTCCTCCGTCTCCCTGGGGAAGGTTATATCCCCCCTACCCGTCCTCCACACCCTTGTACTTCCTCTCTGCCTTTCCTCTTTGTCTTGTGGTGTCTGCCTCCAACCTCTATACCCCTGTACCACCCCTCCAGGTCTCTCCCCCCCCACCTCCCCCACCTAGAGTATTAAAGGTCATTGTTACTATTCATGTTGCGTGTTTTCATTCAGTGCAAGATTATTATTTGTGTAATTGCATACACTAAAGAATGAAACACGGAATGTGTGTTTTTTCATGTTCTTTTATGAATATTCAAGTTTACTGCATGTTTATTGGGGAGAAAGTGTGTTACTGGCACAATTATGTACCTGCCAAAGGATTTTTGCATATGCTCATCCTTTTAATGCATTTCTTTGTACTCTTTGTTTATCAAAGAGTATGATAAGTCACTCTGTCTGTGGTGTCAAATTTCAGTCTCTCATCAATCACAAGGGCAGGTACCGCCACACCTAATCCCGCCGGAGAGTTAGGGTCAGAGGTGCAAAAACACAAGTCCCATACCTCCGTGAATATACCGTAATGTTTCATGTAAATGTTAGTAACATTTGCTTTTTATAATAATAAATTGTGTATTTGTGTGTTTGTCTTTCTCTTACACCATTATCATTATTTTGCATGCTTTAGCTTTTTTTTTCCTCTTCAAATTCTTACAGCTACTTGATTTGACACCTCTGCGGGGAGGGGATGGGGGAAAGGGGTGAGGGGAGAGGGGATGGTGTGTGTGAGTAACACCAAGAAAAATGTTTTGCATGCTTTAGCTCAACTTCTTCTTTACTTTGACAGCTACACAGCTATGAGGGAAGGGAATGGGGGGAGGGAAGGTGGGGAGGCAGAAGTGTTGGGGAGAAGGGTGTTGGGAGTGATGGAGGAACACCGACATAATTATTCTGCATGCTACTGTTTGGGGGGGGGGGGAGAGCTGGGGAAATTTTAGAAAGGTGGGGGGGAGGGGGGAAGAGCTGGAAAATTTTGAAAGGTTGGGGGGAGGGAAGGAAGAGAGGTGGGGGGGTGATGGGAGTGGGTCAGGAAGGTAATGGGAGGGGAAGAATGAGGGTGGAATAGGGTGGGAGTGCTCAGAAAACTGGAGTCGCCCTGCCTGGAAGGGTAACTCTTTTCAACTTTGATGGGCTAAAGCTCATGAACCAGTTGGTCTAAAATGCTCTGGTTTGTGGCATAAGGTGTGTAAATTCAAGCTCTAAACCTTGGGCATAAAACTTTTTACTTCTGTAAGAGCTGAAAAATTAGCTCCATATACAGGTTTTCAGGGAAGTTTGGTCAATCAAATTGCTTATCCTAGAGGTTAAGCCTCTGTTTCTTATCAAGGTCTTCATAGGACCAGCAACTTTCCTTCCTTGTGTCACTATACTTTCCACTTCTTTTGCATATTTTCCTCTCTTTTCCATCATTGTACCAAGGTACAGTGAGTCCTCAGTAAACAAAAACCCGATAAAAGAAATTTCAATGTTACGAAAGCGATGAATATAGGACAAATTCCACTATATGAGAGGTATCTGTCTCAATGATACGAAAAGCGACGTGAAAGGAAATACGAAAAATTCAAAATGGGCGCGCTGCACAGCGCCGCGTTTGGTTGCAGCGAGGCATCAGGACAATTCTGTCATTAATTTACATATCAGTTAATTTAGAAAGTACCGGTATATTAGTTTTTGAGTTATGTGAGTTATAAAGCTGATGGTACTTTATTCTTTTTATAATAAATGTAAAATATGGCATCAAAGTGTTGGCATTAACGCAAAAAAAATATAAATACAGTACAGTAAGACCTCACTATAACGGACTAATTGGGGCCCAAGCCATTCCGAAAAATGCGAAATTCCGATAAAAGTGACATCTGGACTTACCCCTGCTAATCCGGACTTTTTCCGATATATCAGACATTAGTCCGGATTGCAGCAGTGGTTTTCACCACCATTGCAGTATTGTACTGTGTTATACCTTCACTATGTTAATCAAATGGTATAATAATACTGTACTGTGCACAGAAAAACATGTCTTTTACTTGTCTTATTGTGGTGAACATAGCTGAAGTGGTCAGGCAGTCCGGACTGCTTCTGGCTTTATCGGACTTTTTCCGATATATAGGAGTTTAGTCCGGTAGCTCCTCGAGTCCGATAAAAGCGAATTCCGGTGTACTGAAGTCCGTTATATCGAGGTCATACTGTATACTGAAACGTGAGTCAGGTGACGTATGCCCCGCATGCCACTGTCTAGGCAACTCACTTGTTACCAGTGACCTGTCCAGCAGACATGTCGTGCCACGGTATGAAATTCAAGGCCAGAATGATTCCCCAATCGATGATAATATGGAAGACAAAGTTTATGTAGCGTTAGAGGAAGAAACAGAAATGATGATCAGGTAATGTCGCCAAAAAAGGTGCAATAAGTTGATGTGTTTGGTGAGTGAAACAGCTTATATCGCTTATATTACTGTGTGAAAACCAACATACTCTTGTACAACACATAAATTCATACCAAATAAATAAATATCATAAGTGGCTTGGAATAGTTACCTTCCCATAGATCACGTTTTCTCAGGAGCCAAGGCCCATAGAAAACACAGCCACATGAAGGTATTCTTACCTGTAGCAGCACTTGAAAGGTCAGGTGAGCAATTTCTCAATGAATTTTTGATGTTTCTCATAAAAAGCAGAGGTTTTAGCCAAAAAAATAAAAAATAAAAAATTAAAAAATAAATTGAAAATCTGCCGGGATTGGGGAAGGTAACTGGTTAAGAATCTGCCAGGATGGGGCAGGTTAACATAAGGCTACACATGAGACATTGGTATTTATATAAATGTCTTTTAACCTCAAGTGAACGATCGACATACTCTAAAATTATAAGAATAATCTTCACATTACGCCTACATTCTCAGCTAATCAGTCAATCTCAACGTACTGCATCCAAAAATTGCAATTACTGAAGACAGCTATGGGAGAAGCCAGATTATAATTCAAAGTCGACTACAGTGAGGCAGAAACACGTTAATTATTGACTACACGTGCAATTATAAAAAATATCCAAACCTACGCTATTCAATGAACATAGACCTCAATAGTTCTCCATGAAATTAGTTATTATAGTATTAGTCAATTAATATTAAGTATATTTATAGAATGACGGAATCGTCCATGTTTTGACGGGGAATTGTCTGACAGTGAATGGACTTCACGGCGAATTTTCCCGGAACCAGTCCACGTCCTTCCTTGCAGCTTTGCTGCACGTGATGATATTTTTGCAGCTCTACACATTTTCATACTGTTCAGACATGCCTCCCATGTGCCCTGCATCATCTCCAGCATCAAGGAGCCCTCTGCAAAGAAGCAGCAGCACCATACTCTAACTCTGGAGAGGAAGTTGGAAATTATGCCACAAGGAGGGGCAGAGAGTCTCGGAGATTGGGAGTGCTTTAGGCCTTGCAGCTTCCACCATTGGGACTGTGACCAAGAAAAAGGAGATGTACAAGAAAATGGCCACCTCATTCTCTACATCTACAGGTATTACTTACTTCTACAGTTCTTACTTACATCAAAATAGGAGGAGTAAAGTTTAGGTGGGGGATCCAAGGGGGTCCTGGAATGCATCCCCCCATTTCTATGTATATTTCAATGGGAAAAATCGTTCCAATATACGAAATTTTGAATTATGAAAGGTTTTCAAGGTCTCTATCCCTTACATTTAATGAGGACTCATTGTATTTTAACTCTCACCAATTCCAGTCTCTCTCCATTCACTGAAGCATCACACTGGGAATCACCTTTTCTCTTGATTACCATCACTTTACTCTTTTCTACATTTACTCTCAAGGCACGATGCTCACATACATCAGCAAAACGCTGCACTAGTCTATCAAGTTCTTGTCTGGTATCTACAAGTAGTACTACATCACCAGAATACAATAAATTTGAGATATTCCACCCATCACTGTTCAATACCAATGCCATCCTTCTCTCCATTAATTGTGTTTTTACTTCTCTGTACAAAGGAAAAGGGGAAAAAGCAGTGTGTGGTAATCATAGGGGCATTTGCCTTCTCAGTGTAATAGGAAAAGTATATGGTAGGATACTTATTGACAGAGTTAGGGAAATTACTGTGGAATTAGTTGGAGAAGAACAAGGAGGTTTTAGGAAGGGAAGAGGTTGTGTAGACCAGACATTCATTCTTAGATCCTTAGTGGAAAAATTTCTAGAGAAGGGCAAGAAGTTGTATGCAGCCTTCATGGATCTGGAGAAAGCATATGACAGGGTGGAAAGACAAGGTTTGTGGAAGGTATTAAGAATATATGGAGTGGATGGGATGTTGTTGAAGGCAGTGAAGAGTATGTACGAGGGTGCTAAGGCTGCAGTGCATGTGGATGGCAAACTGAGTGAATCTTTCCATTTGAAGGTTGGATTGAAACAAGGATGTGTCATTTCTCCATGGTTGTTCAATCTGTATATGGATGGGGTTATAAAAGAGATACAAGGTTGGGCAGTGATGTTGGAGTGGCCCTAGTGAGAGAGGGCAGTGCTTGGAAACTCCCTGTACTGTTGTTTGCAGATGATACTATGTTGTTGAGTGAAGACGAAGGGGAGCTGCAAGGCGTGGTAGATGAGTTTGGGAGAGTGTGTGAGAAACGGAATCTAAAGGTGAATGTGGGGAAGAGTAAAGTGATGATCTTCGAGAGAAGTGAAGCCAGTGAATGTACAGTGAGATTGGATGGGAAAGATATGGAGAATGTGAGTGAATTTAAGTACTTGGGCAGGGCAGTGTGATGAGTAAGGATGGAAGTCTGGAGGGTGAAGTGCTCGAAAGAGTGCAGCAGGGAAGGAAGGTTGCTGGTTAGTTGAAAGCAGTGATAAGAAACAGGGAGGTGAGCATGGAAGTGAAAAAGTTGTTACATGACAGTATTGTGATACCAACTCTGACATATGGAAGTGAAGCTTGGACCCTGTTGGAAGGACAGAAGTCAAGAGTGAGAGCAGTGGAAATGAGTTACTTGAGAGGAGCATGTGGAGTCACATGGAGAGACAGACTAACAAATGAGGAAGTGAAGGAGCATTGTGGTGTGGTTGAGGACGTGATGGGAAGCATTAGGAGAAACACGTTAAGGTGGTATGGGCATGTGGAGAGGATGGAGAGTGAAAGACTGACGAGGAGAGTGTATGTGAGTGAGGTAGAGGGGGCGAGAGGAAGGGGGAGGCCGAGGATGAGATGGAGGGATGGAATGGAGAGGTATATGAGAGAGGGGGGTGTGAGTGTGAGTTGGGAGCGTGGTAGTGAAATGGCAGGGGACAGAATGACATGGAAGCGATTTGTTTGTGGCCACCCCGTTCGGGATCAAGGCGTCTGGCAATAGATAGACTTCTCTCAAAACTGACAAGATTATGAATTCAGAAGTGGTGGTGCATCAAAACAGTGGCCATAATTCAAACCCCCTTCCCCCTCTTTTCTCACACATTTATTTACCATACCCATCAACTTTCTTTTTTTTTCTTCTTCTTCTTGGTCAAACATACAACAGTAACTGACCTAAAGACAATGCCTTCACTAAATGGGTCAAGAGAGTCAACCAGCTCCAGCTCAGCATCACCACCAAGTGTGATCATCTGGTACATCTCCTTCAGTTTGTTGGACACAATGGTGAAGCCGGCCATAAACTCATTGAGGCGTTGCTTCCTCAGATCCTCGTGGTACTTGCGCTGTTCATCACGCTTATTGGTGATCTCATCCAGCTCTGCAGCACGCTGCAGATACACTTCTTCCTGCAAGGAACAAGAGTGGGAAGTTGCCATCATCATTTGGAAGAATCAAAGCTATTTCTACTTAATCATAGTCATCATCATCATCCGGGCCTCTTTTTCCACCCTACAGAAAGGTGAGGAGTAGCAACGTCCAGACTGCCTAAGTCTGCCCAATTCAATGGGCCTCACTTCCATTCACTCATCATTCAAGCCCACAGAATCCTGGCTCAAAAAAAAAAAAAAAAAAAAAAATCTGTAGCTTCACATACAGTATACCTATCTGATAGAGTCAATCTGAACACTGTCACATTAAAAAGGGGTGCCAAATCCCTGGCAATGCACATCTCAGCACAAAATTCATCCAGCCAGCTTGGTCTCTTGTCAGTCCCTTAGCCTCACCAACTTCCATTCCTCTCAACCTCACACACTCTCCACCATATCCCTCCACCTTCTTCTTAGCCTACCTCCCCTCCTCCCTCCTTCAAATTCACTCAGATATACCTTTTCACCACTCTTTTGTCATCCATTTTCTCCACATGACCATACCATCTCAGTACACTCTCTTCGATTCTGGTGTCCACAGACTTCCTCACTCCACATCTTTCAAGTATCACATTGTTTCATATCCTATCGACTCTCTGTACTCCACATACATGCCACAGCAGTCCCATCTCCACTGCTCTCACTCTTGACTTTTCATTTTCATGCCACACTATTGTCTCACACCTATATGTTAAAGTTGGCACTAACACTCCTTCATGTAAGCCTAATGCTGCTGCAATGCTCAAGCCTCTTTTTTCTCATGGCCTTCATAGCACCAGCTATTTTCCTTATGTCATTATACTTCCAATTTCTTTTGCACATTTTCCTCTCTTTTCTATCACAGTACCTAAGTGTTTGAACTCTCTCACCAATTCCAGTCTCTCTCCATTCACTGTAACATCACACTGGGAGTCACCTGTTCTCTCGATTACCATCACTTTACTCTTTTCTATATTTACCTTCAAGACACGACGCCCACAGATATCTAAAAAACTCTGCACTAGTCTACCAAGCTCTTGTCCAGTATTTACAAGTAGATATCAGCATACAACAAAACTGAGGTACTCCATCCATCACCATTCATTACCAACGACATCCCTCTCTCCATTCCTCGTGTTTTTACTTCTCTCATCACCCAATCCATAAACATATTAAACAACAATGGGGACATCACACAAGCTTGTCACACACCCACAATGATTGTGAACCAATCACTCAGATGCCCATTTACCCTTACACATACCTCGCTAACATCATAAAAACTCCTGACAGTACCTAGCAGTTTACCATCTACACTGTACATGCGCAAAACCTTCCACAATCTGTCTTTACCTGCTTTGCTGTATGCTTTTTCCAGATCCATAAATGCCATAAACACATAGTCCTTCTCACATGTCTTCTCCACAATCTGTCTATCTATTGCCAGACGCCTCAATCCCGAACAGGGTGGCCACAAACAAATCGCCTCCATGTCACTCTGTCCCCTGCCATTTCACTACCACCCTCCCAACTCACACCCCCCTCTCTCATATACCTCTCCACTCCATCCCTCCATCTCATCCTCGGCCTCCCCCTCCCTCTCGCCCCCTCCACCTCACTCACATACACTCTCCTCGTCAGTCTTTCACTCTCCATCCTCTCCACATGCCCAAACCACCTTAACGTGTTTCTCCTAACGCTTCCCATCACGTCCTCAACCACACCACAACGCTCCTTCACTTCCTCATTTGTTAGTCTGTCTCTCCATGTGACTCCACATGCTCCTCTCAAATAACTCATTTCCACTGCTCTCACTCTTGACTTCTGTCCTTCTGGAAATAACCCTGTTCATCACTCACTAGGACTTCTGATCTCTCTCTTACTCTCTTTGTAATAATTCTTCCATAACCTTCCCTACCACACTCAACAGCCTTATGCCACGATAATTGTTCCACTCACTTCACTCACCTTTATTTCTTTACAGGGGTACAATCATGCCTTACTCCATTCAACTGGCACAGTTTCACTCATCCACGCCAACTTACATATCTCCAACAAGCACTTCATTCTGTTCTCTTCATTACACTTAATCATTTCTGCATACGCCTCATCAACCCCACCTGCTTTCCAAATATTCAGCCACTTCACAGTGTTCTTCATCTCTGCGAGTGTCATGTTTCCTGGCACTGCATTCCTTCTCTGTAGACCCCCCAAACCAATCATGTTAACAGCCACTCTTCTCTCTCCATTTCCATTCATCAGACTTTCAAAATATTCTTTCCATCTGGTCCTTACTTCATCCCCATGGGTTAACAATATCCCAATTACATCCTTCACACTGTCAAATTTCTTTCCACCCTCACTTCTACATTGCCGCACCTCCTTCCAGAATAACTTCCTATTTTCTGAGTAATTTGCATTCATTTTTCTTTCTAGGTCATCATTTACCTCATTCTTTTTCCTCTTCACTAGTCTCTTTACATACTTCTTAATTTCAACATATTCATTTCTTATTTCAACTGAACCCCTGTCCTGTATCCACTATAGCTACTTCTTCCTCTTTTCCTCCACTGCTCTCTTAACCTCTTCATCCTACCATGCCATACCTTTCTTCTTTGTTGTTACCCGTCACACCACACACCACTTTAGCATTCCTAACTAAGCAATTCCTATAAAAATTCGACAAGCAGTCCAGATCTATTCCATTCCAATTCACTGATTCTAACTCCTCCCCTACTTTGGCCCTGCATTCATCTGCCATTTCTTTGATCTTAATCTCGGAGGGAGTGGCAAAGAACAAATCACCTCCAAATCAGTCTGTAATTTGCCATCAGGTAGTCCTCCTTCCATCCCACACCACTTATGTACCTTTCTATTTTGTCCCTCCATCAAATCCTCAGTCTCCTCCCCCCAAACACTCTTATGGTCAATCTCTCACTCCCCATTTGCTTCACAAGGCCAAACCATATGAAGATATTCCTCCTAACATTATCCAGTATGTCCACATCAACATCACAACACTCCGAAACATCCTCAATACACTCACATATGCAAAAATTGTTATTCATAACATATACAACAGCTTCAGACTTGGACCAAAACTGATGTACTTTCTGATTAAGTAACTTTACCATATGTGGATACATTCCTTCCATCTGAACATTCATGCCACTGTGAAATCAAAATATAGTCATCATCCAGCATCTCCCTGACCCTACTTCCCACTGAAATAGATGGGGTCAAAAGGATCCAAACTGGGTTTAAAATAAGTATAAATATATATATACAGTAGGCGCGGAAAGTGTCGACGCCATCTTAAAAAAAGAAAACATTCTTGTGGTTAGCAAGGAGAAACAAATAAATTAACACTCACCATTGAATTTAGTATTTACTGGCATTCCCCTTCACCTTTATTATCTTCTTAAGGCGTCTGGGGAGACTGATGGCGTAGTTTTGCAAAACAGATGGACTAAAACTGCTCCATAGCTGCATGACTGCAGCCTCAAGTTTAGGCAAAGATGATGTGTCCATACTACGCAGCTGCCGCTTCATGTGCGCCCATAAATTCTCAGTGCGATTGATATCTGGGCTGTTTCCGGGCCAATCTCGAATAAAGGGAACCTCACAGTCTGTTAGCCACTGTTTCACTGACTTTGCAACATGTGCAGGGGCAGAATCTTGCATAAATACTCTTGCCTTGGTTTTATCAAAAGAGTCACTTAAAACATCACATAAAAGCTGCAAATAATTGTTCTGGTTCACTTTTTCATTTGCAGGTAGAATTACCAACCTACCAACACCATAATATGTAAAGCAGCCCCAAGCCATGAGTGAGGCTGGGTATTTAACAAACTTGGAAGTGTACTTAGGATCCAGGGGGTCACTGCCTGGTTTGCGGTACACTCGTGATGAAGGGGTACCAGTGACAGTAAATGTTGACTCATCACTCCAAAGCACAGTTTTCCATTGCTCCTCACTCCAGGCAAGATATTTCTTACAAAAATTTACTCTCTTTTTCTTCTGAGGTGCAGTTAGCAGTGGTTTTTTACGAGCACAAAAACTCCTGCAGCCCAGATAGTCATGCAACAGCTGCTGCACACTTCTGACAGACGCATCTGCCAGCAACTGTGGGTTCTTTTCTTTTAAATCTCGTGCTGTTAGCCTTGGAACCTTGCTAACTTGCCTTGAGATCAGCTGACGGGTCCTGAAGGTTGTCTTACGAGGTCTCCCAGGCTTGGGAAGTGGAGTGGGAGGAATGGCCTCCCCACTATCCTTGAACCGCTTCACCAGTCTCTGCACTGTCCTCGGTCTAACACCATCTGATTTGCAATAAATGGGAGTTTGTGGCCAGCTTTGTATAAAGTAATCACTTCCACACGTTTGTCCTTGCTTGTGGTTACTTTAGGCATGATGAGAATGTGGTAGGTAACCAAATAACTGTGTTATTTGAGTCAAAACATGCCCTCGTGGTGCATCACACACAGAGACAATCCTCCTCCTGTGGCTGCCCAAACATTACTGAGCCTGGTCCTGTGGTGCCAAACCTATCAAGCAGGGTTGCCAGCTCCCGCTGAAAAAGCGTCAGCTCATTTCACATCACAGGGGAGGGTAGTATTGACTCTACTTCACTTAACGCGAAAAAGAATGACGTCGGCAAAAAAAGTCAATACTTTCCGCGCCTACTGTATATATATATATATATATATATATATAATATATATATATATCCTCCTATATACATTGAAATAGAGCCAAAGGCATGTCCGGATATTGGTTTTGTCCGGATATTGGTCCTGAAGCTCCAGCACTGGTTTTTCATGACCCTAACCTAACCTAACCTAAATCAGAAAAATACCTTCCTACCTCCCTAGTGGACATGTATAGCACTTATTTAGGTCCCTTTTCACATAAATAATGCACACATAGCATGAATTTATTGAATTTTAACCAAAAAATGATGATTTAGGGGTGAGTGAGTCATAGGAGCTCAGAACTTGCCAGCATAGTATAAGTAAGTATCGGACATGGAAATCATCTTTTCTCACATTTTATGCATTAAATCATTGGATACAAAGCATCAAATACAGTAAATGATGTTAGTTGCTACCAGAAAAATGGTTAGGTTAGGTTAAGTTAGGTTAGGTTTGGTTAGGTTAGGTTAGGTTATGACAGGACATCAAATTCACTGCTTCAACCTTTTTCATAGCTGGTGCACTTAATAACCATACATGAAAGAATTAAATTAAAAGCAGGAAATTATGATTAACACAATGTTAGGTTAGGTTAGGTTTGGACCGGACATGAAATTCACTGCTTCAACCTTTTTTCTAGCTGTTTTACTTAAGAACCATGTATGGAAAAATTAAATAGCAAGCAGGAAATTATGATTAACATTTAGGGTAATTTTTTAACACATGTATAGCATGATGAAAACAGGTTAGGCATGAAAATCTTTATGGTAACCATAGGTTAGCTTAGGTTAGGACCGGACATGAAATTAACTGCTTCAACCTTTTTTCTAGCTGTTTTACTTAAGAACCATGCATGGGAAAATTAAATTGCAAGCAGGAAATTATGATTAACATTTAGGGTGATTTCTTAACACATTAACAGCATCATGAAAACAGGTTAGGCATGAAAATCTTTATGGTAACCATTACAGGTAGGTGGTGGCGACCATCATCCACTCACTTGATGTAGTGCTGCCTACTTCTTCCTTAGCCTTTATCATTCTTTTTCTGTGCCTGCCCTCCTTTCTTCCTATTTCTCCTATATTTCCTGTCACTTCTTACTGCTTTTCTTTCCTTTACAGGTGGCATTACATTGAGTGACAAGCCAAATGGTTTCCTGTAAGCCAAGAAACCATTTACAACGCTGGGTGGTAACCATATAACCAAACCATACGTGCTCCCTACGTGTCAACAAGTGGGTTGGTGGAGGGTTAGTGCCCCTCCCCGTAAAAAAAAAATAACTCAGAGTCAAATGGCCACCCCTTATGGGATTATGGTGTCTGGCAATAGATAGATAGATAGAACCATAGGTTAGGTTAGGTTAGGACCGGACATGAAATTCACATCTTCCACCTTTTTTCTAGCTGTTTTACTTGAGAACAGTGCATGGGAAAATTAAATTACAAGCAGGAAATTATGATTAACATTCCTGGTAATCTTTTAACACATTTACAGCATGATGAAAACAGGTTAGGCATAAAGTTAGGGTACTTACGAACAAGAAGCTGCCCTCTGATGTAATAACCCACTCTATCATCTCAGACTCTGACAGGAAGACCTTGCACCTGACACACCTTTCCAATTGAGAATCACCAGCACTTATCACCAACACTTTACACAAATTTTTTTTTTTATAACTGGAATCACATCACTTCACCGCACTGTACATAACAGTAAATTCCATCATCACACACATGATGAAGAAGGTGAAGAGCAGTATCAAGCACTGTAGGAGGTAAGGTATCACCACAAAAGCAATCAATATCGCCGCCATTGTCGGAGGTGTTCATGAGTCAGTAACAGAATGGGTAATGGCGACCGACAGACAGACGCCACGAGTGTAAATATACGCGATCGGTGTGGGCGGGAAATTCAAACTGACGCGGTCCCAAAAAATCGAAAATTAATTAATTTTTTTCGGATTTTTTTTGCATATTGGGGGTTGGGCAGCCCAGAATATCCGGATAGTGAGTATGTCCGGTTATTGGACGTCCGGATATTTGAGGGATTACTGTATATATATTGCATACAGTTTGTGGTATGTGGAGGCATTCACCATCCACTCACTCGATGTAGTGCTGCTCTCAGGTGTCTGCCCTTTCCTCTCCTCCATCATTCTTTCCTTCCATCCTCTTCTGTCTTTCTTTCCTTCATTCTTTCCTTGTCCTTCTGCCTACAGGTGACTTTACGCTCCCCCTTCTGTCTTTCTTTCCTTCATTCTTTCCTCGTCCTTCTGCCTGTGGGTGACTCTACACTAAGTGACATGCCAAATGGTTTCTTGTACACCAGGAAACCATTTACTATGCTGGGTGGTAACATATAACCAAATTTTGGCGCCAGGTGGTTTAGTGGGTAATTAAGGCGCTCCAATCAGACTGAGCCAGTGAAGGTTTAAATCCAAGGGGTGGTTGGGGTTTACTGCTCACGTAATGCCAGAGATGAGTGAGGCTGGTCACTCTCATCTTAAATGTCAGGACCAACTTGCCTAGCCCCGGGCTCCTACGCTCCTCTGTGGGGCGACATAGGATTGGATAATGGATGGATACTGTATATAGTCATCAGCCGTTGAGGTCCATTGCAGGACCGGCTTATCCCTACTGAAGCAGGGACAATACAGCCATGTATCTCTACCCAGTGGCTTAGGCTGTCTGGTAGAGACTGTATGTAGGGTGAGAAGTGCTTGTGAGTGTAATTGTTGTGTTGCAGTGGCTTTGGATGTGTGTGTAGTCTGTGAACCAAGTGTAATCAACCTGCCTTAAGCCAAATGGGTGCAAGGATACTAGTATGCGACTACACGACACTGATTCAACCACAGTACCCTTTGTGTCCGCCAAAGTGGTCAGTGGCTTGGTGAACGCTTCCCGAAGTTTTTACAACTTTGGCGGGAGGCAAACCCGCACCCACCAGCGTGCAAAAGGCACACTCTGCCACTGTACCACAGAGGCTCCATATACTGTGAATATACAGTATATGTGTGTGTGTGTGTATGTGTGTGTGTGTGTGTGTACAGGTATATCCCAGTTTAACGATGCAATTGGTTAGGTAAAAACCCATCATTAGGCGGGATATCCTATATCGGGGTAGTTTTAACATGTAAAGTAATGGGATGCATTTTTTAGCCTTGGGTCTCCCCCTAACCAAGTCCAAAACCCACCTAAATGAGCCCAGAAACAAATTTAAAGCTAATCTAAATGGCTTAACAGCTGTAAAAGAAGCTAACCTAACACCTGTAAATAATTCATCAAAACCAACAAAAAAAATCTGAAAATTGTCAAACATAAGTCCGGAAAAAATCAAACTTAGTAAACTATACCCCTTAATGACAATGTTCACCCCACCTACAGCTAAAATACATTAATCTAAGTCTAAAACCTGTTTATAAATCAACCAGAACACACAATTTTTGTCTAAAATATCATCAAAATCGGTTTAAAAAAAAAAAATCAAAACCCATCATTCAACTGGGGATTGGCCATCGTTCGGCGGGGTATGGTGGTATTTCTACCCCCATCGTTAAGCTGGGGTATCGCATATAGGGGTATTGTATATCAGGGTATTACTGTATAAACAGTAAAAGTCCTCTAACCCAGCCATCAATGATCCAAAAATCCCAATATTCTCAATTTGTCAAGGTGAAATTTCTAAAAAAAATTTGGACATTTTTCGAAATTTTCTCAGTTTTATTTAACCCTTTGAGATTTTCGGCCCTACCTCGATTGTGTCTGTGCCAGATTCAGCCAGGCGCACACAAAGCATGCCGTCGTGCTGCGATATTTGTACTTAATCAGCCACTGTACATTAACTTTTAATGGTAGACTAATGAATGTGGTACTGATTTAAGCACTGAATAGTTGCTCTTTATCGTAGCATGGTTGAAAAGGGTAAATACGATGGCTAAAAGGCCAATAGGATGAGTAGAAGTTAGCTGAAAAGGTTAAATCGCTCACCCTTCCATAGAAAAATATTTGTAATAAAATAAGTATTAGAGTTACGTGAAATCTGATAGTACCAAGTCAGTCTACAGTAAATTCCATTTCTACTGATATACACTCAACCCTCAGCTATCGCGCATTCTGCTATAGCGTTTTACTGCTATCACGCATGTATAAAAAACCTACCCAAATTCCTTTATCAAGCACTAAATGCCTGCTATCACGCACCAGCCTTGTGGATCGAGTGAAAAAAAGCTTGGCCAAGTGAACACATCAGCTGACTAACCAAAACATTCAAGATGGGGGAGGAAGCTACTCAAGCAGTGATTGAAGAAGTTCATTTGATAAAGTCTGTATGCTCAAGTGTGAATAAAACTCCACTATAATACATTAATAACCACTTTTATATACGTGATGATGATGATGGGAGGCCTTATACTTTGTCTTGGCTTAGAGATAGGTGCTTTGTCACCAACACTTTCATAGCAGTTTTACAAACAGACCTATAAACTAGTCACTACAGTATACCCAAAGACTCCTAAATGTTTCATTACTTAACACAATGAATATGGTGAAGTTCAACCTCCTCACAGAAGTGAAAAAAGTCCACAGTTGGAGCACTTCCAGTACACAGCTGAAGCAGCCGCCATCTTCTTTATTTATAAACAGTGGAGCATGCCGATAAAGTCTGTACAGTATGCTCATTTTTTTACTATAATTTGTTATTATGTGGTACAAAATGGGTATCTTATGGGTAAATATTGAGGTCATGGCACCAATTAGAATTATTACCATAAGTTCTTCACTTCGGCTGTCGCGTTTTTGGCTATAGTGCAGCCATGGCGGCACTAATTAGGAGTGATAGCCGAGGGTGAGGTGTATAGGTTATTGCAATTTATGTTAATTTTCACAGAGAAAAGTGAGAGCTCTTGCTGTCACGCTGGCAAATATCCATGCTAGTAATACCAATATTATTCATGGTAAAAACCTATTTATTATGCATATCTGTCTGATGTACTCATCACTATAAAAACAAATACAGTAGTTGGAAAAGGATAAACTGAATAGTGTATGTGGAACAATACCAGATAGAAGATGGAAAACATGCAAAAAAAAAAGTATACAATAGGATCTCACCAATAACGATTTCAACAATAACGTTTTCAGCAATAACGGTAAGTTAGAACAGATACCAAGTTTCCATAATAATGTTTGGATTCACTCGATTAACGGTTATTTTGTGGGAAATGTCTGGGCACATCTTGGATAGCCAGCCCACAGCCTGCCTCAGTGTTCTGTGGATCGTCGGTGTGATGAGAAGCATTTATTTGCTTATTTCCTTGCTCCTCAATCCCTCTTCCCTGCTCCTCAATCCCTCTCAGAACTCTGAGCACATGGTTTCAAACTAACCTTAGTTATGCCTAAGCACTTAGCACCCTGGAAGTGCTATGAACACAAGAAAAGCATTTATTCCAAAGGAAAATTTAAAGTTGTTGAATAAAGTGGTGTACGGTGTGCAAACGATCAGATTGATAAAATGAGTTGAGTGTGTTTACGATGTGGATACTTTCTTTGTTGGGGTGGAAAAAAGTTAATGATGATGGAGTAGTAAAATTCGTGTTCTTGCCAGTGGTGCAACGAGTGTGTGTGTGTGTGTGTGTGTGTGTGTGGGAGGGGGGGGGAGGCTTTGTGCCCGAATTATGTTATGAACTGGCGGTCTTTAGTAGAGAAAATTCGGCTTTTATGGTATGTGAAGACATTACATGTTCACGTAAATAGGTAAGATAATGATGTGAGTTCAGTTCTTGTGAATTAGTGTATACTGTCATACAAATTATACTGCTTGGCTGACTTGTTTATTAATCATGATTACTGCATTTGTGTGTATCTGAGAAGTGAGAAGCATGCAATCAGTCCATGCTGACAACTTCAGTACTGTATAGTTTTCCTTTTTTCCTTTATTGTTGATGACTAATGACTTTCAAAGACAGTTTCACTGTTTTTTTTTCTGTTTGTTTGTTTTGAGTGCGCCGAAAATGATTCTTGACGAAATATTCATGATGCTTGGAGGCCATTATTCACGTGTTGATCAGGTCAGAAGTTCTTGCATGATTGATAATAAGGACTTTCAAGAGGCTTTGTGGCAATCTCTGGTGGTTAAAATATTTATGGGGAGTATTAGGGGGCGAAACTAGTCGGTTAGGTTAGGTTAGAATGCACTGATGTGTCGGGTCGGCGAGTATCGTACGTAAACACACGTCTTGGGAGTCTCTCGGTAGACGTATTTATAATGATCTATCTTTAATCATCACACCAAACACCTCATTAACTCCTTTAAGGTGAGTTTTATAATACTCATGATGATTTAATAACTAATCTTATTATTTCAGCTAAAAAAAAGTAGTGATAGGAAGGCCTCAGATGGGACAAATGGGTAAAAGTCCTGGGGTGGCAGCACTAATAAACCCTTTATACATGTATTTTAATGTCACGCAAATAACATTTTCGCTAATAACGGCGTTTTTCTGGCACCAATTAGACGTTATTAGCGAGATCCTACTGTATTATTTCAGATGATTCGATTTCGAGTCACAGAATCTCAACGGTTGGATATATAATGACTCGAAAATGCGTTGTCAGAATCTCAAAGGATTAGGGATTTATCTGGTTTGGACTTGCCCCTGGGCTTGGATGTACCTGCTTGCAGCTATTCATCTAAACTTCTATGCATTTTCTGTGAGTAAAACAATAATCCATATCATTTTAAGTGTTTATTTAATAATCATGTA
>JAGKTI010002289.1:49591-69021 GCA_018397915.1 Birgus latro | reverse complement strand
ATATACAGTATATATACCAGAAAAAACAGAATCTATAAAACAAAATATAAACTATAAACACGAAATCATACAAAGAAGCCCGGCTGCCTGTACAAAGGAGAGGGTCTCCCCTCCCACAGCACAAGCATTCCTACCAAGCACCGAGGAACCAAGGAATAATCCATCACCCATCTGGTGCCTGGCGAGGTATCAACAGCACAAATCACCAAGACTGGGACACTCAACCAGCAGATGCCAAACAGTCACGGGGACCAAGCAATCCATACAGAAAAGAGGGGAAACCCCCTCCATTAAAAGGCCAAGAGAAAACAGGACGTGGCCAATACGTAAACCCTGGGAAATGAAGGAGTCCATCCTAGGACAAATGCTGTATAGCTTGTTGTCTTCCACCGCATCCCAAAGAACCTTCCAAAAACACCAAACCCTCTGATTACTGTAGGGAGAAATTCTGTAACAGAAAGCTGTTGCTGATGTGGAAAGGATCCTTTCACTAATCAGCCTTGTAAACAAGCCTACCTCTTTTCTATCCTTAATGATCTAGTGCACCCTACCCGTATTCCTGACCACCTTGGAGAGAGTTCCAACATACATGGCTCTTCCTTACAAATAATCTTTCTGCTTACACTGTTAATCTTTCCTCTCCCGCTGGCTCCTTCGATCACAACCTTATTACCTTAACCTGTCCTATCGCTCCAGTATGGTCTGCAAACCCTCCAAAGAAATGTCGGTTGTGGCAGATTGGAGCTGCTAACTGGGAGGCCCTTAGGCAGTACTTCTTTGATTTTCCCTGGAATGGTTATTGTTTCCATGGCTGGGAGCCATCTGAGTGTGCCATGTGCATTACAGAGGATTTTCTTTCGGGCATGGAAGCATACATTCCTTTCTCATATCCTTTGAGTGTTGCAAAAAAGCCCATCATGAACTGTGTTTCTCTGCTTACACCCTGCCTAGGTTTACTTTATCGCTGTTGTCAGTCAACTTGTACCTTTCCCTCTTACTAGAAGTTTGCTCTCATTCAGCCAGACGAAAAGAAGGGTGACCATTCCCAACCCTCTAACTATCGCCCAATTGCTTTAACATCCTGTGACTCAAAAGTTTTCGAGTCTATTCTTAACAGAGAAATTTTAAAGCATCTTCTTGTCACAGCCTTCTTTCTGATTGTCAGTATGAATTCCGTCAGGTACGCTCCAATGGCGATCTTCTCATCTAACTTTCATCCTCCTTTCGGGACTTTGGCGAAAGCTTTGCCATTGCACTTGATTTCTCAAAAGCTTTCGATCGAATCTGGTATTAATCTTTAATTTCCAAACTGCCCTCTTACGGGTCCTTCTGTCTATGTCTTCATCTTTAGCTTCCTTTCTGGTCGTTCTATAGCTGCTGTTGTAGACGGCCACTGATCTTCTCCTAGATCTATCAACAGTGGTGTTCCTCTTGGGTCTGTCCTATCACCAACGCTCTTTCTTTTATTCAACAATGACTTTCTAAGATGAATATATAACCCTATCCACTCATACGCTGATGATTCCACCCTTCAACTTTCCTTTCGGTTTCTGCAACGTCCAACTCAGCAGATACTTCAACAAACAAGGAATGACGCTATGCCACACCTAATGTGTGACTTGGTTTGTATCTCTGACTGGAGTAAAAGTTATCTTGTTGTTTTTAACCCGCCGAGTCCCGACCGGTTTTTTACCCAGCCTACCCCCAGATCCCGACCGATTTTCGACTTTTTGTTTTTTGGCTGAAACATTCGCTTTTGGTGAGTAACATCGAAAATTCATAGTGAAATCGCGATCCTGAGGTAAAAAAATGTTGATACAGGCGTAACTCAACCTTACGTTTTCCTTCTTTTTCAGGGTACCTGGCTAAGAAAACGAACTATGGAAGGGTTGACTAATTCAAAGCACTTTGAATTATGTATTTATTTCATTTATTTGGTACGAATTTATGTGTAGTAAAAGTCTATAATGGTTTTCACACAATAATATAGGCATTTATAAGCATTGTTCACTTACCCAAAACCCCAGTATATGGCACCTTCCTTTACGACAATACCACCTCATCACTTCTTTTTGTTTCTACCTCTAGCTTCTTTGTTTCTTTGTCCTCCACCTCAGGAATCACTTTCGCCGTGAATGTCGTCATTAGAGAGACCTTGGGGCAACATTCCTTTACTGGCTGGGTTACTGGTAACAGGTGAATTGCCCAGTGTGGGGGTAGGGTGGGAGGGGGGGTTAGGAGGGGCCAGGCAGTAACACCGCTTGACAGCAGGTAGAGGAAGGTCTCCCACATATGCCTACAAAAAAATCCCCCGCGAATGTTGAAAAATGTGCACACAATGGGCCTTGCAACTGCGTGACGTACGGTGTACGTCGTTGGGTCTGTCCGCGGAAAAAAGTTGCGACGTACACAGTACGTCGATGGGACTCGGCAGGTTAATGCATTAAAGACTCATTTCTTTCACCTATCACCCCAATATAATCTTCCACAGGAGTAGCCTACCTATCTACCTGTCTATAACCCGACACCATAATCCCGCAAAGGTTGGCCGCAGACAAAACGCCTCCAAGTCTCTCTGTCACCCACCATTTGACTGCCCTTCCCCCAGGTCACTCCATCCTCTCTCATATTTCTCTCAACTCCATCCCTCCACCTTATCCTCGGTCTCTCTCTCCCCCTTCCTCCCTCCCTCCACTTCATCCACACACACTTTCTTAGTCAGTCTTTCATTCTCCATTCTCTCCAGTGTATTTCTCCTAATTTTCTCAGTCACATCCACATCCACCCCACTATGTCCTTTCACTTCTTCATTCGTCAGCCTGTCCCTTTATGTCACTCCACATGCTCCTCTCAGGTAACTCATTTCCGCTACTCTCACTCTTGACTTGCTCCCCTCCAGCAAGGTCCATGCCTCGCTTCCATACGTCAGGGTAGGGATCACAATACTATCATGCAGTGACTTTTTATTTCCATACTCACCTCCCTTTTTCTCATCACCTCTTTCAGTGGAAGTGACCACTAATGTTTAATAATATCCACTCATTCCTGCATCATATTTAAACATACTTTGGGTTTCATTCTCTCAGGATTTTATCTTGAAAAGATCTTATTACATCTCTTGTAATATCCGCCTCCAAGAGATTAGTTGTGCTAAGCCAGCTCCGTATCTTCTTTACCCCTGCACTGTTGTTACCTGTATATACAGGTTTTATTTGCCTCTGTGTAGAGCACAACTCTCATGTGTGTGGAGGCTCCTCACATACAGCTCTTCTCAATAGGGTAGAGTCAAAGGCTTTTCTTCTAATTAACTCTCCTCCTCTTACTGGCTCCTTTCAACTTCGCAACACTGTTGCATCTTTAATTCATTTCAGTCGCTACTTCAGTGGTCACTGCTCATCTGATCTGTCTCCTTGCATCGCTCCACGGGCACGTAGAACCCATCTAGCAACAAACTCTCATCTCTTTTCTGTCCAGCTCCCTAATGTAAGAATTAACCGTTACTCCCAGCCCTTCATTTATGCAATAGGTCAACTCTGGAACTGTCTTTCTCTGTATATATTTCCTACTCCCTATGATATCCAGTCTTTCAAATGCAGTGTGTCCAGGCATCTCAAAAGAAATGGATCTTTGTTGTATTGTTTTAGTTTTTTTTTTTTTTTTGAAGGAACGGTTTGCTGACTTCCGTCCTTTGGTTCTTGCTTCCTTGCATTAAAAAAAAAAAAAAAAACAAAGGAGGACCTGCCATTGCTACCTTGGCCAACTAATCATCGTGCTCATTCCCCGTCTCTCTGACGTGGGCCGGAACCCAACAATATCCAACTGAATGCCCATGGCTTTTCAATAGGAAAAGCCAAATCAAAAGAGATAAAACCAATGGATGAAGCATATTTCAAGATCTCATTGCAGAAACAGCACTTTTGGAGTCACTTAAAACATAAAATCAGGTTGGGGGAGAGCAAAAATAATCTGCAGAGCAACTTAAATCTGAGTCAGTTTTGCCACAAACAAGCAGTACCAAGAAGACTGCCGCACCAACAGAAAAAAGGGAGGATGAGTCCAAAGCCCACTCCAGCATCAGTCTTCGATTCGTCAGTATAGTCGCCATCATGGGAAGATGCATGTCCAGAAAACTGAGAAAGTGACCTTAGCGGGGGAAGGGATTCCTTCATTCCTGTAACAGATTCACAGAAAGTCACCACAGGAAAAAGTTAGTGGCTTACCCTTTGGACTCCATGGGGACAAATAGCTAGGGAAGGGACTGATAAAGCAGATATAACAGACTGAACCCTGTAGCTAAAGGCCTTTGGCAAGCTTGAACAAGTGAAATAAAGAGAAGACCAGGAAGCCTGGGAGACATTCTCACAGGATACAGAGTCTGTGAGACGATGAAGGCAGTTCCATAACCTCACCGGCAATAACTGGCAGTGCAAGCTCAAAAGAAGTTCATCAGCATTCACCAACAAACTGGAAATTGAAGACGATTTGAATGCCCCAGTCACCAGATTAATACCAGCATGATGCACTGATTCTAGCATACGAAGACGGGCATCTGTTGTAGAAGAGTAGGCCTTACAGCCATTGTTAAGTTTAGAAACACTAACAGATCTTTGGAAGAGAAGGAGCGTCTGGCAGTCAGCACCTTAAGAGGTATGTGCAACAACCTTCAAAACGCCCACTACCCCAATACATGCTGCTTTAATGTAACACAAGTGTGGAACACAAGTCAGCCTCCTAGCAAATATAAGCCCCAGAAACCGCGTCTCCTATACATGAGATTTTCTAAGACCATATAAATATGGGTCTGGGTCAGGGCAAATCCCACAAACACAACAAAAATATGTAGGCGAGTCTTAATTGAGGAAAAATGAAAATCACGGGTTTCAGCTCAATGAGAAATCCTATTAAGAGCCAGCTGCAACCTTCTTTCAGCCATAGACATGCTAGATGCAGTGACTGAAATGGAAAGGTCATCAACATATGGGGAGCTACAGACACCATCAGGAAGCACATCTGTCAGATTGTTAATGGCCACAGCAGAGAGAGTAACGCTGAGGATGCTCCGCTGTGGGATCCCATCCTCGAGTGTATGGGCATCAGAAAACATTACCCCAACCCGAATCCTTAGAAAGCGGTTAGATAAAAACTGTTGAATATAAACAGGTAGCCTACCACAGAAACCAAAATCATTAGAGAGCTGTAAAATGCCCTGATGCCAGGCAGTGTCATTTGTCTTCTCCATATCAAAGAATACAGTGACTTGGTGCTGGTTGGTCGCACTTGCAGACAGTAGTTTCTAGAGAAAGGAGGGCATGAGAGGTTGACCAAGTTTCAATAACCATACTAGGCCGGAGACAAGTAATTACCCTTCTCCAAATGCCACATGAGCCAACTCTTCAATATCTTCTCCAGCACCTTGCAAATGCTAAATGTTAGAGAGATGTTACGATAATTTGTCACATGCAGACAATCCCTTCCCGGCTTGCGTATGGGGATAACCACACAAACACTCCATGAAACCGGAAACTCACCAGTACACCAAATTCTATTATACAACACCAGAAGAAAGAATAAGGCTCGTCAGACATATGTTGCAAAAAGACATATGGAACGTCATCCAAGCATGGGGATGAATCACGACACTGTGATAAAGCCACCTGAAGCTCAGAAACAGAAACATGGACATTGTAAATGTCTCCCCCAGATGATGTGAAGCTGAGACTATATGATTCTATGTGCAAACAGTGGTATGTCGAAGGGATTCAATGTCCTTTTTAGACACACCAGAATAAACACTTCAGTAACAGCGAAGGGATCATTAACAGTCCCACTTGCATCAGATTAAACAGGAGGGGAGGGCAGGGGACAGTAAATTTCCCAGAAATTTTCATCACCCGGTTACACACTTGGGAGAGGGAAATCCTTGAGTTGAATGAGGAAACATATGTCTTCTGCGATGCACGTCTGGCCTCCTTCAATATGCAACACGCATGAGCACATGCCCACCGAAAAGCCACCAAGCATTGCGATTCCACATGGTTGTGGCAAAAGCAAGAGATGGCGACACCCGTAGCTTCAATTGCAAAGACATTTTCATGGGTCCACCAGGACAATGGTCATTTAAGAAATCGACCAGAAGTCTTGCAAATACATAAAAGAGCTGCTGAATGCATTACTCCAGTTACACACGCCATCGCCTCATCACTGCTGCCAAAATCATCCACAGTGCAGTCAGTGGAACATAACTCCCTGAAGAGTGGCCAGTTCACCTTATCCAGGCGCCATTGAGTAACACAACATTTTGGCTTACACTCAGCAGAAGTTAAAATAATCGGGATTGGTCACGACCATGCAAATCTGGCAACACACCCCAACTAAAATCTAAAACAGCAGTAGCTGAGCAAAGAGATTAATCAATGGTCGTAAAAATATCAGTCTGACTATAACAGTAGTTACTCGCTTCTGAATTCAGCACCCCCAACTCATCCTCCACCAAAGATGCCAGCATAGCACCTCTAGGGTTGGTCATTCTGTCACCCCACAGTGGGTGACGAATATTCAGATCACCCACTAAAAGAAAGAGGGGTGGAAGGTCAGGAACAAGGCGAGCAAGATCTGCCCTCTTAACAGAAGCACTGGGAGAGAGATAAAGATTACAAACCATGCATCGACGCCAAAGGAAAATGTGAAAAACGACATCCTGCATAGGAGTAGCAAGACTCAGCTTAGTGAATGGGACGTCATGACTGAGGAGTGTAAGAGTCCCCCATGATGTCCTTGGCCTGGAAGAGGACCATAATAAAACATAAATTAACAAGGAGGGCCAGAAGGAGCAGATCCTCTAACCATGGTGTCCTGGATACACATGCATACTGGTGAATATTGGGCAATTAGCCAACACAATTCATCCCAACTAGCACGTGACCTGCGACGATTTCACTGAAAGATAGTACCCATAGTGGAGGAAGAATTAGGATAAGGGGCGAGACAAAACTCTGCTCCTGCGGCAAGTGACCAGATTTAGGTTGATGCTTAGAGAGGCCCTTAGAATAGGACTGCCAGGCACCATTATGCTGCACATCATGTCGACCGTCTGAAGGCACCCTGAAGGAAGAAGGCCAGACAGTGGTCTTCTTCTGTGGTGGAGCTAGAGATTACGGGGGCAGCAAACTGCCTTAGCTGGAACAGAGCAAGCAGTTCCACCACGAGAAAGAGTACTAGGATCCTGAGATGGCAAGGTCACATGCAACTGAGCAGGCGCATCAATGACCCGGGCATCACCAGTGTTTAGTGGGGGCTGGACCATCAGTGAAATACCATCCTCAGCCTGGACTTGCCCAGACCCCTGAGAATTCACAAAACAATGAGTAGTGGGCTCCACATTGGTGGTATGACCTCAGTCTCTGAGGATTCTGGGGAGCCACAGCAACACCTGCCATGCACAGGAGGGACTTCGTTTTTTTATTATATATCGACATGGACGTCAGCTACCACCTCAGAAGGGTGTCGACCCTCCGTCACTGACCCAGAGGCAGAAACCTTTAGTTGAAGAAGGCTGGTTACCACTTGCCTCACAAGCAATAGGAGTCTCAGCAACGTCAGCCTGCAAATCACAGGAGAGGGGAGCAGTAGATGGCACAGATCGAGGCAGAGTGAAACACATGGGACACAGTATAGAAGCACCAGAGAGGACAGAGGCATAAGTAACTCTGGATTGGAAAAATCGAGTCTGAGGTCCCCACCTTGCCTAAAGAAAGGAAACTCCCATGGGTGTGAACGGACGAAATCTCCTTCTCAAAGAACTAGCGAGGACAGTGTTGGGAGGAGTCAGCATGGGCTCCCCCACAATGGTAGCAATTAATAGGCCCCTGACAGTCACCAGCATGGGAGGAGCAACCACAAGAAACACATACACCTGGAAGACCAGTTTGCACACGACAACAAAAGCAGCTAACATGCTCATAACCCTGACAAAGATAACATCTATTTCGACTCGGAACACAGGGCTTCGTGGGAAGAGAAAGCCAAGCGAATTTCACAGAAGCAGGCAAAGTTAATCGGTCAAAGGTTTGGAACAGTGTCGGAGCTGGAGTCAGAACACAAACAAACTTCTCCAGACAGTCAGCAGGCACAACACCAGAAGAGCACATTCCTCCAGCAACTGTGCCTTAGATTAATACAGAAGGTCACGTAGGCATATGACTCCCTTACACCAAGTAAAGCTGGCATGAGGAACACAAGACACATTCTGACCAGATACAGAAGTTAGAGCTTGTAAATGACAGCTCTCCGGGGAGGACACCTCGTTGAGGATGCTACCATCCACTTGGGACGAGATTTTATGTTCTCGTCTACAAGCTGACACTATGGGCTGGTGCAAATCAAATAGGTCATTATCTAGCACTGACCCCCCTACAGCGGATTTCACAACTAGATATTTAACATATGACACAGGCATTGTGTCATCTGGGCCCAACCCCAGAGCTGCATCAACCCGACGGGAATGCCTCCCTGAACCACCTGGGGGAGAGGAGGATATTCCCCAGGGGCCTGGTAAGGCTCTGGAGTGGAAATTAATGATCCTAATTCGGAGTGGCCAGGGACAGACATACAGTCATCAACCTTTTTTTTTTTTTTAAGTCATGCTTAACAAACACGAATTTTATTTCCCCACCCCTCCACCTACCATGGAGCCCACAACAAGGGGAGGTCATATGCCATGGATAACATTGCTGGTGTCCCCGGTAGTGAAGATAACCACTGTCAGACACAGACAAGGGGACAATAGGAGCCACCAGGCAGCCCAGTGATCACTTGACCCTAGCCAACAAATAGCCAGCCGATTGACCTGGTCGGGCCCAACGAGGCCGCCCGTCTAGCCAGAGTAGGGGACCAAAGAGGTGTGTTGCTAGCTGCAGGGCGCATCGTGCAGCATCACCCAACCCCAGGACCCGTTTCCCAGGATTACGGGACGCCACACATGGCAGATACGTTGGGAAAGAAAACCCCACCGAAGATGGTAAATGGACAAAGGCGAGCAACATCACCAGCAGGCCTCCTTTACAAGTGATGTAGAGGAGGGGGGATGCTTGGTCCACGAGGCTGACAAATGCCGCACCCTACAAAGGTAGGCATGGAGAGAGAGAGAGAGAGAGAGAGAGAGAGAGAGAGAGAGAGAGAGAGAGAGAGAGAGAGAGAGAGAGAGAGCATTTCCAGTTAATCCGCTTTACACATCAGCGCTTTGATGGGGATAAGGGGAGGGATTGTTCGGGGAGGGCGGGGGGTGGATGGGTGCGATTAACCTGCCTTTTAATGGCAGGCTACTGGGATTCTCCCTTTTCCTTTATTAGTAATCACGACTGTACAATTTGCTGGAAACATGAGATAAAAAAATCGATCCTCACAACAAAGAACAATCGGTTACATCTTACGCATCTCCTTAGATTTACAGTGACATTATCAATACATGTGATGAAAGAAAATCCGTCAAAGTAACCAGTGTTAACGTTTAATTACATCTTCCCTTCCTTAAAAATAATAAAAATACGTCAAAGGTTTCAGTGACACTGTAATGGGCAGGAAGAATAATTGAGTTGTGGAGCGTAACACACAATAATTAATATGCAGGAAATACTTGAAACCTCAAATATTCTTCATTACCTTGTTAACACCAAGGCTCGTATGACTCACTCTTAGTTAACTGAAATAATCTCGCGTCAGGTGACTAAAATCTCCTCCCGTCAGTTGGAATGAAACCCCCTCGCGTTATCTAGAATAAAATCTCGCATCAGCTGGAATGAAGTCTCGCGTCATCTGGAAGAAAGTCTGACGTCCGCTGGAATATCTCCTCGCGTCAGCTTGAATAAAGTCTGACGTCCGCTGGAATATCTCCTCGCGTCAGCTGGAATAATGTCTCACGTCCGCTGGAATATCTCCTCATGTCAGCTGGAATATATTATTTTCGCGTCAGCTGGAATAAAATTTCGCATCAGCCGAAATACAATTTTGTTCCGCCAGCTGGAATAAAATATAAGATAGGACACGACCCTATATCTTTGGTAGTTACATATTCAGCATATTCTGCGTACCACAATAATATTCGCTTATTCTCTTCACTTGACTTGCATTTCCTCTCTAAAGAACAGTCGATTTGCAGCATTATACCGTAAGCACCGTCTTTGTTTGCCAACAGAAAAAGTCGTACGGTACGGTTGATGTTAAAGCCTCTATTATGGCTTTCTCTTTTTTTTTTTTTTTTTAAGTATACCCAAAATAGTGGGTGTTGTGGGGCTGCTTTGACTAGCTGCAGCAGGATTTATGGAAACACACCTATCCGCATGTCTTTCACTAAAGATTTCCGGACTCCAGGTTTCAATATCCAGTAGACTTTCGCGATCCCCCATAGAGCTTCTGTATCTAATTGTTTTGTACTTACTTCTTTTCATATCTTAGGAAGCCTGTAACTAATACTGTAATTTTCAGTCACAGCACTTTATATTTTTAAATTCTGCTCATGAGACAGTCGTTGAACTGGGAGGGTGAGATACAGCTTTGATTAACCTTGTTTCGCTCAAAGATATCCTCAAGCTGCAGGAGTTAAAGTAATGATGCCATGAAAGTAGGCTGATTATTTATATAATTTTTACGTTTCTTGATTTCACAGTAACTTGAGTTGTTCAAGAGGAGGAGTTAATACCACAGTGTACTGCTTTTTTTTTTTTCACAACTCCCTACATACGACTGAGAAATAGGTAAATATTCTGCGGGTAACAAGCATAAGTTAAAGTAGATGTCACATTACTGAAACTTCTTGATGGAATTGCCCATAACCCCTTCAATATGAGAATCACCCAATATCTGATAATCATTTTTACTTAATGAGGACATTTCGAACTGCAGTTATTTCAAAAACATGTTCAATAACATTGTCAGGGTAAGTCACACTGAACCAGGCTTGGTGTCTCAGTCTGTATCATTGTTTTGTTTCAAAGTTGTCATTTCGCTTCGGTTTAGCTTGAATGGTCCGAACAGATGTTCGAGGCTTTGAGGATTGAGGCTTCTGTAGTCTCGGGAGAAGTGTTGTAAGCTGAAGGGATAGCAGTGATGGGTTTAGTATGTTCCAGACTGGCGTCAGGACAGCTGCTCTGTGTTCCCATCCTTTCTAATTTAGAGTAAATGTTACTTTATTTTTTCTTGTTTCTTTTTCCCTTAAACTTACAATGTGTTGTTATTGTCATATGGGTAAGTGTGTTTGTGTGTACGTTTTGGATGGGTCTTCTGCAGTTTGTATATACTTATGTTTTAACAGTGGGATGCAGTGATGCAGTGGCGTAGCACTGTTAGCCTGGACGACTGCTGCCTCTGGGAGAGAAGCACTGGCGTAGCTCTGCCCTCTGGGAGGGCAAAGGAGTGTGTCTTCTCCAGTGCCCCGGTGTTTGGGGTATTGTACAGCTGGCTGCCAGTTGTAGTCCTGATGTTTGGAGCCTTGCCAGGACAACGCCGCCTCTTGGAGGGCAAAGAAGTGTGCCCTTCTTCTCCAGTGCCCTGGTGTCTAGCGTATTGTGTTGCTGCCTGCCTGTTGTAACCCTGGAGTTTGGGCATTGTTCAGCTGCTGCATTCGTAGTGACTGGTTGTTCCCCTACTGTAGTGCGGTTGATCTTATCCAGACGAGCATGGTCACCCTGGGGATCACCTTGCGTCCTACGGCTCTTCATCTATGTCCTTAGTGTGTGTGTGTATGTATGTGGGTGGATGGAGTATGCATGTGCAAGTGATTGATAGTTGTCTGGTGAGTTTGTATTGTGGATCTTTTGTTATTATATTATATTTCTAATTTTCTCCAAGCGTTTTAATTTCCCTTGCTGTGGTATTTCCTTGATGGCCAGTTCAATTTCGGTCTGATTCTTTAGACCAGGTCATGATTAGAACCTACACACCTGTCTAGTTCATTGCTGTAACAATCGTGACCCTGACAAACATGTTCTAAACTAGATGGCTGAACTGAAGTTGAAAATATAAATGACTTCTTCGTGCAGAGCAGACTTGTCAAAATCATGTGATGTGTAATTACTGCTGACCGATACATAATGATGCAGTTTAAAGTATTACTTGTTGTATGCCTTACTGGACAACAGGAATGGGGAAATGGCGAATGCTTAGGACGACTGACTACTGATTGCATAAAAAATAATTTTGGTACTAATCATTATTTGCTCATTTCAGTTTTTAACTTGAATACAACACATGGCAACTTAAACTGCATTCAGTTTCTCAAGCCGCTCTGCCGAGGGAAGAGAAAGAAGACGGAAAATAACTTCATTCAACAGTCTGACCGTCGGAACTTTCGCCATTGAGATGCTCCAGTTGCGAATTAGCATGCCTTCACATTGCACCACCGATTTCCCAAAAATGGAATTGAACTGTTGCCATGACTGCAGAAGGCACGAAGGATGAAGGGTGTGCACGTGGACATGGATTTCCCCCCTCCCCCCCTCACTCCTTAGAAGCTGACTCCAAGGACGTGGACTGCCCTTGTGCACCCCCCAGCAACGGAGGCTGCGCCCGTGGGTTCTCCTAATCTCTCCCATTCCCCAGAAATGGACTGTGTGATCGTTGTCTCTCCTCTCTTTGCTCCTTGTCATCGACTGATAGAAGAGTAATGATGATTATAGCCTATCCTATAACAAAGAACCTCGACATGACCAATTGATCATTTGCTGTATACTTTCCTCTTGTCCTCCTGTATACTCTTTGCTCCATGAAATGAAGGGTGTAGACATCGACTTTCATCCTCTTCATTCACAGAAATTGGGGTTTTGGCCATGGATTCTCTCTTTCTCCTGCCCCCCCCCCTCCGCAGACATATTGGGTGTGGCCGTGGGCTATCCCCCTCTCTACTCACCACCCAACCTGGTTCCCACCCTGGACATCCGCTTCAGCCAACCAAGACCCATGTTGCATTGCCTGACACCACCACATTGTGCTCAGTGCTGGCATATAAGGGGACACGGGTCGTTAGCTGAGATATTCGAGGCAGAGTTGGAGGAGATCGGTGCAGTCGTCGTTGGCTAGTGTAAGCAGGTCAGACACTATTTACCAACAGTCGAGTTGTTCTGATTCAGGGTAATAGTCTCTGTGGTATAGTTGATTTTGTAGTGCCCTCTATTCGTGCAGCAAGAATATACGTAGTTGTGTAACGGTATAAGGTGTAGAAAAAGTTTTAAGGAATAGGTCTTACGAAATTTACAAAGCCACTTAGAATACGACCCTCAAACTTTTTCTCGTTGGCATGGAAGATATAGTATTCGTGGTTAGGAACTATTTACCACACGCCAAAGTGAAGAATATTTTGAATCTGTAATTTATTTTTCATTGGTTTAGGATATTTTGTAGTCAAGACTGAGATAATGGGTGGTGAAAATATCGTTTGCTAACCAGTTACTAGAAGTGTTGACACGCTGAGACTTAGCACTCGGTATTTTCTGAATTTGTGCTACATTAAAATACTTATTAGTTTTATGAAGACTAAGTTCCGTGGTCGTTTAAATTCGTCCATCAGACTAATTCTTTGGTGCCCCATCAGCAACATAGAGGTCCACGCCTAGGCTACTAAGCAGAGACATTTATGGCAACCGACCAGTCTCTCTTCCCAGAGTGGTATTATATACGCATTTAATCTCCACATACCTCTCAGATGTAAACTCGTATTGGCCACGGTCCTCTAGTCCCTCAAGCTACTTTTTTTTTTTTTTTTCCGACTCTGGGCATAGACTTTACAGCCTGCTATCAAGGCCCAGCAGTCCTCCTACATACCAACACCTCTACATGTCACCACTTCGGCGCTAACACCCACCGTCCATATTGAATACATGCTAGGGCTGTCTCATACATGACTGGTGTATTGGTATTAGCGAGGGTATTTTTACGACATGTCGGCGGGTCTTCTGGTAGATCAGTAAAGCCTGACTTAATGAGATTCGAATCCTTAAACTGTTCCCTGCCCCAGTGAGGATTCAAAGTCAGTTTGGCTATACGGATTGCACCAAATGTATGTGCGTTCCTGAGTTATATGAAACCATTTGGCTTGTCTTGTACCTAAACTCACCTAAAAGGTGAACTTTCTCATGTGACTGGTTGGAGGTTGAACGCACCTACCTTTAATTGAGCTCCCTTCTAGAACCGAATATAACCAATTGGTGGTAATGTGAAAAGCAATTGCACTTAAGGAATTAAGGCACATTAAATCAGGCAATGGTTGTCTTAATTTTGGGTTATGTTGACGTAGGAAGGAATATTAAGAGACAGTTACAGTCGTTCGGGCTTGATACAACTTTTATCAAGACTTGCGTTTTTTGTTGGGGCTTCATACAACCTTAATCAAGACTTGCATTATCCTATGGCATTTTGTATTTTTTCGCTGGATCCTGGCATTCTCCGTATGTTCTGTCGCTGCGTTTTCATAATATTCTCGTATTCTTCAGCTGTATTACCCCGCTATATTCTTGCTGTATTCTCGCTTTATACTCTCGTTCTACCATAACATTTTCTTGCAGCATTCCGGGTATATTCTCTATGTATATTCTTTCGATCTCGGGTGTAGTCTTGTTGTATGCTCCAGCTGTGGTCTCTTGATTTCTCACTGGATTCTCCTTTCATTTTCTCGTGTAATTTGAACCCTCGTAAACTATTAGATTCGGATTATGAAAAATGGACTGGAGAATTAGTCACATAAATCCTTCAGTACTTGGCCAAATTCCCAGTCTAGGTTAAATGTCTACATTAAGAAAGGAAGGAATGGCGGTATTCTCCTAATTTATGTAGGGAAGTAGAAACCAAAGGCTAGAAACCCGCAAGATTGTTCCCCCAAAGAAAAAAAATATATCAGATTCAAGATCCATTCTTGCTGTTGGAATTATCGCGCACGTCATCCTTAGCAATATATTTAAAAATTGCTCTTCGTCGTCTTCAGTAAATCAAATAACAGGAAAAATCATTAGTAATAACAAAACTGCAGTTATTAGTTGCACTAAGAACAGGAAACAGGAGAACGAAGAGTGTACGAGTATGCAGTAATAGTCTATCGGTATTGCGGTCTCAAGCCATTGTGGTCGTTCAGTGTGTGTGTGTGTGTGTGTGTGGATGTGTAAATTTATGCGAGAACACTGAAAAGAATTTGGTTCCGAAGAAATTATATAGTGACTAAGAAACTCCTGGTCATTTGCGTATAGCTTATGCAGTTTTGAGTGAAGATGATATTGAAATTAGCTCTTCGGTAAATGTGTACCGTAATGGAAAAAAAAAAAATAGCGTATACGTAACTGCTGGCCAGTCAAAGTGACTGTGTTCAAAGCACGAATATAGACGTCCAAAAGTGTCGTGGTAAGACCCTGCAATCGGTCAAAGGTTTTCTCGATACCAGACACGATAGGTTAAATGCATAAAAAATATGTGTTCATGACAGTAATATACAGATAAGATATGGACAAGCAATATGCATGCAGAATAGAAGCACACGTAAAGTACACAGACTGAAAGCCAGTTGAAGATGTGGCCAGAAGTGAAGTGGAATGAACCTGTCAGGGAATATAAGAATCTAGACTTTTACATTCCACGACGTTGAACCTGAACGATTTTTCCCACATGTTTCTGAATACGGTACCTGGTAATTTTGAATAACAAAATTTTCAGGCTGATGCCAATTTGTAATATCAGGATGGTAATATAACTTTGTACGTTATTTAAACAGGAGTGTAATATTTCACAAGTCGTCCTGTGGTTCAGTATAAAAAGAACCGCACGAGTCTCGATACTGTTTTCGGTGGTGGTATACACAAAAACAATACATAGTATCCACCACTCTCCCAGCAAATGAAGTCTGGGTCAATGAATAGCCCATTCTCTATTAGGTAAAACAAAGGACAAATGAGGGACAGAGTCAAATGATGAGGAAGAAATAGGGACGTGACAAATATCACTGACGAGTATTTGCTGAGGTGAACACCGATAATATTTTACGTTGGATAGGAGTGGCAAAGAACAAGAATATGGTGATTAAAGGCCCTAGATCTGACTCGGCTCTCATATATGATCTCAAGTATTAGACATCCGGCGATAAACAGAACAATTTTGCAAGTTGGCAACATAATACCTGAGTCAGAATCCATATGTAACAAAGGTCAAACATTTGGTACACTTGACAACCTTGTCATAATCACACATTTACTGGTAGAACTGAGATGAATGAACGAAGATGTCAAATATTTGCTGAAATGACCAAGCAACTGTGGTGTGTGCACATCTAAAACTGTAGGTAGACCACATCACACAGACACTGTCCCAGCAACATATGCAGCCAATTGTACAGCCATAAGTAAAAGTTCACCAACAGTCCTCTGCCAGCTCTGTGTCGTGTCTTCCATATTTCCCATTCCTCCCCAAACGACAGAGAATATTCTTCCTCTCAATGCTCTTTTGGGATGTACAGTACTGCTAGCATACAAAAATAGTTCATATAATACCTTCCATTGCTGGAGCCAGCAGACAAGTGTCAACAAACTTTTCCTTACGGGTGCACAGTAGGTTCAGTTATTTGCAAACAGATGCAACACCGTAAACACTATCCAATTATCCCATTCAGCACGATGACTTTTTCTTCTGAGAGATTTATATTCTTCAGTTTTGAGAGCCTCTTACATATTGAAGACGTTAATGACCACTTAAATCTCCTCTTTAACAGGAAAAAAAATCCATAGGTAATAAAGAGATTGTCGCCGGCAAGTATAGATGAAATAAAGACACTTTTGTTGCAGGAGTTGGGCAGTACCATATATCAGTGAGGTGACATATTACTGCACACATACTGTAAGTGTTTGTATTCTAGAACTGAGAGAAATCTTATTAAAAATTGAAGTTTAACCATATCAATAACGTGATTGCGACGATAATAATCCATCCATCCATTATCCAATCCTATGTTACCTCATGAACAGCGCAGGAGCCTGAGGCCAGACAAGTTGGTCCCGACATAAAAGATGAGCATGACCAGCCTCACCCATCCCTAAGTGGCTCCAATTGAGTGACAAACACCAACCACCCCTTGGATACAAACCCATATAATATGGCTCAATCCTATTGAGCGCCTTAATTACCCACTAAACCACCAGGCGCCATATCAATAATAATGATGATGATAATAATAATAATAATAGTGTTTTAGTATTATCATTATTATTCTCCAGTTATTACATTGATGGAGACTATTGTTTTCACCGGCATTATTATTATTCCCGCCTCAGGGTCTCGCCACGATTCCAGGAGAGCCGGGGACTGCACAAGGAACTTGAAGGGTCCAGGTTATGTGTCCTGGCATTGGCCATTGCTGACAGAATAAAATCCCAAATCCTTTATGTGCAGTGGAAGGGCATATCACACAGAGTCATATCAGCATTATGTGAACCAGATATGTTGGTCAGGTCAACTGCATATTTCAATGCAACCTGCGTAAGGAATCTGAAAGGTGCAGGTCATGTCTCTTGGTATGGGATATTGCTGACAGAAAAAAAAATCCAAATATCCCCAATGGGGTCAAGGTCATTGTAAGAAACAATAGGTGGAGGCTAACGACTCTGCAGGATAGTTGGAGTTCTAGTTGTTGTTATTATTGGTATTATTATTATTATTATTATTATTATTATGATTATTGCTCTACTGATTTATGACCATTTTGGTCGGCTTTCGAGAGTGTTATTATACTATTGCTTTCAGTCCCATCTGTGCGTATAGAGGCATTAAAATAGTTATAGGCATTTAAATGGAACAGTTGTTAATATGTAAAAAAAAGCAGTGTGTGGTAATCATAGGGGCATTTGCCTTCTCAGAGTAATAGGAAAAGTATATGGTAGGATACTTATTGACAGAGTCACGGAAATTACAGAGAAATTAGTTGGAGAAGAACAAGGAGGTTTTAGGAAGGGAAGAGGTTGTGTAGAACAGATATTCATTCTTAGATCCTTAGTGGAAAAGTTTCTAGAGAAGGGCAAGAAGTTGTATGCAGCTTTCATGGATATGGAGAAAGCATATGACAGGGTGGATAGACAAGGATTGTGGAAGGTATTAAGAATATATGGAGTGGATGGGAAGTTGTTGAAGGCAGTGAAGAGTATGTATGAGGGTGCTAAGGCTGCAGTGCGTGTGGATGGCAAACTGAGTGAATCTTTCCATTTGAAGGTTGGATTGAATCAAGGATGTGTCATGTCTCCATGGTTGTTCAATCTGTACATGGATGGGGTTATAAAAAAGACACAAGGTCGGGCAGTGGATGTTGGAACGGCCCTAGTGAGAGAGGGAAGTGTTTGGAAACTCCCCGTACTGTTATTTGCATATGATACTGTGTTGTTGAGCGAAGACGAAGGGGAGCTGCAAGGCTTGGTAGATGAGTTTGAGAGAGTGTGTAAGAAACGGAATCTAAAGGTGAATGTAGGGAAGAGTAAAGAGACGGTCTTCGAGAGAAGTGAAGCCAGTGAATGTACAGTGAGACTGGATGGGAAGGATATGGAGAATGTAAGTGCATTTAAGTATTTGGGTAGTGTGATGAATAAGGATGGAAGTCTGGAGGGTGAAGTGCTCGAAAGGGTGCAGCGAGGAAGGAAGGTTGCTGGTTTGTTGAAAACAGTGATAAGAAACAGGGAGGTGAGCATGGAAGTGAAAAAGTTGTTACATGACAGTATTGTGATACCAACTCTAACATATGGAAGTGAAGCTTGGACCCTGCTGGAAGGACAGAAGTCAAGAGTGAGAGCAGTGGAAATGAGTTATTTGAGAGGAGCATGTGGAGTCACATGGAGAGACAGACTAACAAATGAGGAAGTGAAGGAGCGTTGTTGTGTGGTTGTGGACGTGATAGGAAGCGTTAGGAGAAACACGTTAAGGTGGTTTGGGCATGTGGAGAGGATGGAGAGTGAAAGTCTGACGAGGAGAGTGTATGTGAGTGAGGTGGAGGGGGCGAGAGGGAGGGGGAGGCCGAAAATGAGATGGAGGGATGGATTGGAGAGGTATGAGAGAGGGGTGTGTGAGTTGGGAGCGGGGTAGTGAAATGGCTGGGGACAGAGCGACATGGAGGCGATTTGTTTGTGGCCACCCCGTTCGGGATTGAGGCGTCTGGCAATAGACAGATAGATAGATAGTTAATATGTAACACTAGCACAATGTATAATGGGCAGTTAGTTATGTCTAATTTCTTCAGGAAGAGATGAAGTACACATCCCCTAGCCAAGAGAACAAAGAATTTCATAAATGCCAAAAACCTCTGATTAAGTGCCGGAATCGTGGGACACACACACACACACACACACACACACACACATGTTTTTTCGCCGGAAGTTTCAGCAGCAAGATATAGTCAGGAAAACAAGAGGAGAAGCGAGAAGGAAAGAGGA